>JAOBRB020093088.1:0-14106 GCA_027575285.2 Zoanthus pulchellus
ACAGGTAATTGAGAACCTGTTGAGTGATTAATATAGTAATTTACCTTATGACTGGGCTTACCACAGGTAATTGAGAAACTGTTGAGTGATTAATATAGTAATGTACCTTATGTCTGGGCTTACCACAGGCAATTGAGAAACTGTTGAGTGATTAATATAGTAATATACTTTATGTCTGGGCTTACCACAGGTAATTGAGAACCTGTTGAGTGATTAATATTGTAATATACCTTATGACTGGGCTTACCACAGGTAATTGAGAAACTGTTGAGTGATTAATATAGTAATATACCTTATGACTGGGCTTACCACAGGCAATTGAGAACCTGTTGAGTGATTAATATTGTAATATACCTTATGACTGGGCTTACCACAGGCAATTGAGAAACTGTTGAGTAATTAATATAGTAATATACTTTATGTCTGGGCTTACCACAGGTAATTGAGAACCTGTTGAGTGATTAATATAGTAATTTACCTTATGACTGGGCTTACCACAGGTAATTGAGAAACTGTTGAGTGATTAATATCGTAATATACTTTATGTCTGGGCTTACCACAGGTAATTGAAAACCTGTTGAGTAATTGATATCAATGAAAAAATGGGACAAGAGAAAATTCCAGATAATCTAACAGTCAAGAAACTTCTTCTACTACTGCTGCTGTTATAGCACATAGCACCAACACAAATGGTCACAGTCCAGAAAATCGAGGTATAACCCTAATTAATTAATATTCATGAATATATACTAATTAATAATCATGCATGTTAATGGTAATGATAATGGTAAGGTTGCCAATACTGTTAAATAGTGCTCAATACACATAAGTGTAGAGCTATATCATAGAAAGATGAGACTCAATGAAGCCAACACATGATTTACTGTTACTCCGACTTTCGTGCTTACGCACTCATCAGACAGTATTTAAAATAAATACTGTCTGATGAGTGCGTAAGCATGAAACTCAGAGTAACAGTAAATCATGTGTTGGCTTCATTGAGTCTCATCTTTCTATAATCATGAATGTTATGAATATTTATGATTTTTATCTGTACAGACATCTGTCAATCTATCAAACTAAAGGGCATTGATTAACAAACCACAGTGGAATTTTTCCTTTAAATTTAAATTGTAATAAATTTTTGCTACACTGACCAAAAAGCAGAGAGGCGCTCAAACATTACAGAGCGGCAGTGTGCTACAAGCGCCACAGTCTAGGGAGAACACTGAAACAGATATTCAAAGGTTGATAGATAAATACTGAATGAGCAAGATAAGATGACAAAAAATAAGTTCTATTGAAAGGTCACTGTTACAATTTTAGAGCAAAGTTAATATATAGTAAATCAGGATATATAAACTAGTAATTTCTAACAGAAAGTGATTGCTGCAAGTACACTATTTTGTAAGTAGTGATAATACTTTAATTATTCTATTTTTTCGGCATTTTTTGTCTGTTAAAACAGACATTATGGACCACTGAGCATGAATATCAAGGGTATTGAAAAGTTAGTGACATCCAAAATGAACCGACTCACTGATCATTTGTATTGCATGTTCACTGCTAGAGAAATTTGAACATTACACTATGTACTGAATAGAAGGCTACTCGATTTGCTTGCAGTAATTAATCAATGGTTATTAAAATAATCACATTCATTATTAATACATAAGTAGTTCTCCTGAAAGTAATGTCAAGATATTCAAAAGTTTTAACAATTGAAAAAATTATCAATAAAAAGACAATCAATGAAAGCAAAGTCACCACAACCGTCAACCAATCAAGCAAAACATTCTCCATTTGGGGCTCGGGTTTTTTTTAAGTTTCTCCTCGCCATTAATATAAACTTTAGAATACCCCGACACTGCCTTTAATGACATGGTGATAAATTCTGTGCATTTGTCGTTCTATAAAAACAAATGTGCAGAATTACATTAACCGCAGTGTCGGGGTAATCTAAAGTTGATTAAAGAAGTTACAATTATAGAAATAAACCACTTCATGTGCAAATGAAAAACATATTGCTAACTGTTATAACAATATTCAATTTCATGTATTGAACAAAACAACATACTTTTGGATTTTCATTTTCATGCAGTGCCCGCATGGGGTGGAGCAACCGTATGGACAAAATGCCATTTACTCGTCCATATAATTTAAAATGAAGGAGCAACAACAGAATACCGCGCAAATAGTTCTTGATTTAAACGAGCATTTATTATTAAAGAAACACGAAAATACCGGAATAAATTACCAACAGTTGGATAATATAAAATTCCCTGATAAACTTTCTAAAAGTGGTTTATGAGAAAGAAGTTAAATCAACTATCGTTGGCCTAATAAAAATAAGTCAACTGTAACTTGTTGACAAAGTTTAAATGCACTCAAGCAGTCAATGATATTCAAATACCAAAAACTTCCGTGTTGAACCAAATCGAAGTTAGCATGAATCATCGTGACAAATAAGAGAACCAAATAAATAAAACTATTCTTACTTATAATCAAAGTAACTCCAAAGAAACATATTACTGTATTTTCAGTCAATAAACCTACGTTTTTTTCGTTGTCAGGGTGAATTAGTATCCAGTCTTTCGTCCCGTTCAGAAGGCAGTTGATTGCGTTGTCAGCATCTTTGTGAAGTAAACTTTTAGTTCCTCCCGAACTCAGCCATAAATTAGCTTCTAAAGTCCTCTCATAAAATGATCCACACATCATAAATGGTAACACCATAACTTCTTTGGACATTGGGTCGGGGAGTTGTGAGACAATGTAGGAATCTTTCGTCCGGTATGAGTCAAGATAACTTCGAATAGTGTCTTGTCCTAACCCTCTTTCGCCAATAGGCACTTTGTCTTTTTCTTTCTTTCCTTCGAGTTTTACAACCATATCTCCAAATTTATCTTTTAAGTAATCATCTGTCCACAGATGAAATGCTGGGAAATTTTTCCCTGCTCCTTTAAAAACCACTGGTCTTCGCTTACTGGCATACTTGTCCCAAAATTCTATCGGAGAGGGTATTTCGTTCAAAATGTCAACGTGACCATTTGAAATTCTATGCTTACCAAGTGCTTCTCCATGACCCTGTGGAAACGAGTTTTCATCCGTTGTTACAAGGCAAGACAAACATGACAAACTCAAAAGGACAAAAGCAGGCTGTACACTTGCTCCCATCGTGAGCAAACACACTGCAGTCACTGCAGTCTACTAATACATGGAGAGAGACTGGCACGAGAAAAAAACTGGATCGAGTTTTTGAATTTCGGGGCCGCGGGGGAGGGGGGGAAGGGGTCTACTTCGTATTTTATGAACCAAACAAGCTTTAATACCCCAACCTTGTTTCGGCCAATCACAAAAATTGTGAGTGTGTCCTCTACACAAAGTAAGGCTACGTTCATGGTTCACACTATACCGGATAGGTTATCGCGACAGTACGATAGCTGTTTCGTTCTAGTGTGAACACGGAGCGGCGCAACTCGTACAACCCTGTTCACACTGCACCAGGATGATACGGAACGATTGCGATTCAAGACAAAACACTGGGAGAAAATTGTGCATTTGTCCCGACAGATGTAAGTAAAGAGTCGAAATAGATACCGTCGAAATTTATTCCAATTTTTTCTATTCTAAATTGGATCGTATCATCATAAAAGAATGTTTACCAAGTAAACAACAGTTTAAAAACACTTGAAAACGTACAATGAAGAACTTATAGAACTTTTATGATGGCGTTTCCTAAATGCATTTTATACATGATCGGTTTTCGGGACCTGGAGCGATTACTTTCCGGTCCATCCTCGGTTGGTTTTTGAGGCCATTCATTTCCGGAACAATACGATATGTGTTCACACTACAAAGCTACTACGACGCAAAATCTATCCGGTACGCAACGTATCACTTTTGAAAGCGTTCCGTTTCGGGTACACTCTGGCACAAAAATTGCTCCGGAACAAGCGTTCCCAGTGTGAACGCGCGCTTCTCCGATATGATTTTTGAGACGGTACGATAGCTATCTGGTATAGTGTGAACAGGGTCTAAGATTTTCGGCATGTGATAAAACCGAAACGAAACGACCGGAACCACCAGAACGAAACCATCGGAACGAGCAAAACAAGTTATCGAGATATCGCATTTTTGTTGTAATTTGTTTTGCTGTTATGGAATAGACTTTATATAATTTTGGGGACTTTGTACAGGTATACTCAAGTATACTTGCCCTTTCGATTTTGACTTATCGTAGATTTAAAAATTTTTGCTTCAATTTTGCTTTATTTCTACAGCATTTCTGAGTGTAGCGATGCGATGATACCAAAAATAACCTCATTCATTGTGCATATAAAAGAAACATTCAGTTCAATGTCACCATATTGATTAGTTTGTTCAATCAAATACTGTGGAATCCCGTAATAGCGGACACTGAACGGACAAGAAAAGTGGGTGTTCGTATACCAAGGTTCGTGTAATTACGTCACAATTGTTTAATTTAATCTAAATAAATTCAACTTGTTTTCCAAGAGATAAAGTGAAAGTATAGTGTCCTTCTGTATGGTTTGAACGCTAGAGATGTCAATAACCAGATACTTCGATTCGGATCATGTCAATTTCTTTTATTATAAACCTTTTTTTTAAAAAAAAATTTCTATTTGTTTTCTTGTACAACTGAAGAAGATTTCTATGTTAAACCTAATAAAAAGTTTTTAAGTCGTACTGGTTTTTCTATTTTCAATGTTTTAATGCGTCTGTGGTAGCCTAATATGAGAAGATCTAGCCCATAATGCAGTGCTTCTCATGCGTTCCAGGTTTTACCACATTCCGTTATTTTCTGTCTCATGTTGGGTGATTTTAAGGCAAGCTTATTCAAAATAACTTCAATTTATGTGAAATAAGATTATATTCCTCTTCATTTAAAATTTTTTTATACTTTAAGTCTTTGCATATACTTGGAAAGAAAGAATAAATTTCAAGTGCACGTGAAAACTAATCTGTCGGTGAACAAATATAACGATAAATTAGAGTTCGGAGAAAGCAACTGAGCAACTTCAGAGATACTATTTCGTCCTTTTAGGACTCTTCCGAACAGTACTAATGGATGACAGACAATGGCGCCGAGAGTGAAACGCCAGCATGATCAAAGCTGCCTTATTCTCCAAAAATAGGCACTCAATGTTCACGTACATGTGGGAAAACTTGAAACTTTCGTGTACCTGAACCCGTCATGAAAACTACATACTGCTTTTTGCTTCTGTGTGCTAAGTTTTTACTTCAAAGTTATAGCATCTTTAAGCACCAAACAAATTGTCAATAAATATCCTTATAATTAGCTCTTATTAACCGAGCGGGAGGTCTATATGGGAGAATCTCGACCGAGGTCAAGATTCTCCTATACAGACCGACTGCTCGGTTTATAAAATGTTTATTATATGGCCAAACAAGAAAGCAAAGGAACAAAAACAACAGTTACGACAAGATCGGTCTAGATGCCGGTCTAGACCGCGGTCAAGATTGATTATAACCAATCAAATTCTTGAATTTGTTTGTTTTCAGTCCTTTTGAGACATGGCCATATAATAAAGTAAATTATTAACTTACTATTATTTTGACATTGAATTTTGCTCCAGGTTCTTGTTGTACGTGCAAATAGTTTTACGGATCATTTTGTGTACGATTGAGCTCTTCAAAGTTTGTTTTCGCACATTTTTACCCTCGTGCGCCGTCGCGGTAGTGCGCGCTACAGAAGTTATTAACGGCACCCAAAATGCAGTTCTCGATTCATTCTACTCTCAAAAAATTGAATTGAGGCTTACAAGCAGTTTTTTTGCCTCTTTGTTGATTTGTGACTGTGAAAACTGCGAGATATTTTTTTTATCAAAGGAATGGCTTCAAGCACCAAAAAAATGTGAATAAATCTTTCTAAGTAAATAAGTTACTTTATACAATTACTTTAGCAATGACTTTTGCTCAAGATTCTTGCCGAATGTGTAACAAATTTTACAATTTAAAGTTCGTATACGACTCGGAACTCCGGCTTACTTTTCCCGCCTTTTACTCTGCGTACGTACGTTCGTCGGCGTAATATGCGCGCTTTCTAACCTAAAAACTCGCGCCAAAAACGCTGTTCCCGATCCTGTCTATTTACGGAAAATAGACCTCTGTGAAAAAGAAATGTTTCGATGCTTTTAGAACTCTCTAATATTTTGCAATATCTGTGTTTATTGACAAACTTATTTGGAACTTTTAAGAATATTAAAAAAGTTAAAAGCTAACTTCAACTAGCTACTTTCACAAAAAAGATAATATTTTCTCAGGTTTTGAAAACTTATGCATTACTACATGCAACCATACTAAAATTAAAAACGCAATCGGCCAAGTCAACATAACAAACAAAAGCAATGCGGTATTTTTTGAAAATTTGTGTGCACGCCATATGATATTCGAACATAAAATACAAACAGTTTGCATGTGCTCATATAAAGTTTTGATCGACTTTGGTTGTTGAACAGATTGCTTTCGTGAGATGAAAGGTTGGCTCCTAATGAGTAATTATAAAAACCTTCTGACCTACAATTTGATAATCATTTTTAAAAAAAACAATAACAATGCAACTAAAATTGTTACTTTTTTCCATGGCTCCGGGATCATTTTGTGCGACTTGCTGGGTTGTGACCTATTTAACATGTAGTTTATTATTACATTGTAATAATTCATATTGTTTACTTTGAGTCTTCTGCAGTTGATACCAGAATTCATAAATCGTTTTATCTAAAACTGAAATGTTCTTTTCGTCCATCAAACACAAACTTAATACTCAGAACTTAAAATAGCCATATTGAAATAAGTTAGGAGTTTTGTGTTCAAGCTTTGATCGACAGATATACACAGAAAACATTAAACAGTTTTTCATTCTTTAGTCTGATACCCCTAGCGTTTTGCTAATAATTACGCTTCATTTGACTCAAATCAGCCAGTCACGAAAGCATTGGAGTTTTCCTAAGTCAAAACGCTTGTTTGTTTAATGGTCGTGTGCAAATACTTTTTGTCCAAACTAACAGAAACAAAAAATGTTTCTACAAATTCACTACAAATCGGCTTTGTCGTAACGCATAAAACTGACAAATTTTTATCTTGTTTTTAATTAAATTTGTTGTTGAACTGCATGTACTACATTGATAGACAACCAAGTATAAACACGATATGTCATAAATGGCATGCGACGTCGGTGTTTTTACAGAAACAGATTTAAAAAAATAGAGGTGAAAAAGGAATTTTTACATAAATTCACGAATACTGTTTATTCTCTTCAAATAACTTATTGGCGTTCATTATTTTTCATCTAAAGACCTCGCCACCAAAATCTTAAAAGCCAAAAGTTCCATATTTTGTTTAACAAATCATGATTCAAAGCTTTGCCTAAAAAACAGAAACATTTTTCTCATATAAATGGTACTGTCAGGAGGCCTGGGACGAGATGCAAGCTGACCTATAAATCTCAATACTATTTCCAGACCTGCAGTGCGAAATATCTTTCGATTGAATTAAACTCAATAATCCTAGAGATCTATGTTTTTGAGAACATGTTTTATACGTGGTTTTAGATCAATACAGCAATGTTACAGGACCACTTTACAGGCACAGAAATCGCAAGCAGAATCCGCAATGCGTCTGGCACAGTTGATTACTCACCTATTAGAAGCAGAAAATTTAGCCGTCTTGCTCACATTGAAACTAGCCGAGTAAGAATCAGTTGTTTTGCTGACCCGAGAAAAAAGATTAAAGGTAAAATATGGGTGAACGTCAGTGGAAATAGATACCAACTTACCACAAAAAGATTGTCGAAATATCCAAACAGTTTACTTTCGGATGCCATGGCAAGAGCAGCCTACTACGATTTGGAAAACGACGAATTTTTCTTTGATAGGAGCCGCAGAGCTTTCGAGTGTATATACCACTTTTATCAGACTAATGGTGTGTTGCCTTGGCCTGAAGATTTTCCTGCTCAAATCTTGATTAAAGAGTTGAAGTTTTACGGTTTGTATGATTGCATAGACAAAAATGTTAAAGAATCACTCGAGCCGTCATTTAAAAAACCCAAGACAATCGACACAGTTATAAATACGACAAAATTATTCAAACTACAGAGTCGCGTTTACCAGATTTTAGAGGAACCTGACTCAAGCGTTACTGCAAGAATATGGGGATTTCTATCAAGTTTTGCAACACTCGTGTCAATAATTATTACCTGTGTTCACCCATTTCCGACATATCTAGGAAAAAACCATTCAAGTTCGGTTTCTCAAAATCATACCCAAGCTAACTTTACTGAAGAAATTAAAAACCAACAGTTGCTGCAACCAGCTTCTTTTGGAATCTTTGTTGCTGAATCTCTTTGCTTTGTTCTTTTTACTTTAGAATATTTACTTCGCTTTATTGCTTCTCCGAGGAAATGTAAATTTCTGCTTGACCTTCTAAACTGGTTGGATTTGATCGCTATAATTCCATTTTATGTTGGTCTGGCATTTTCAACAAGTGTTTTACTGGTTCCTTCATTTGCTTGTTTAAGAGTTTTTCATTTGACAAAATTTTTCCAAGTCCTCAATCAAAAGAAATTTTATTATGGAGCACGTGTTATGGGGCTCACAATTAAAACAAGCTTGAGTGATTTAACCACTTTGATATTTCTTGTTCTCGTCGCCACGGTACTATTTTCGAGTTTTATTTTCTATTTTGAAAACTGGGGCTCGGAAAAAGACACAGAGGGCCGTGATTTTGAAAGTATTCCTGCTTCATTCTGGTGGGCCGTTATTACACTCACCACTGTGGGCTATGGGGATATGGTACCTAAGACGCTTGGTAAGTGTTAAAGGCAAATCTTGTTACCAAATAGATGTCATAAGTGGGATAAGTTTTGACTGTATAGTTCTTCGTCTTATTGAACGCATTAGAGATAAATTAAAGGTAGTTATGTAGTGATTTAAGGCAAGATAACACAATGTGATTGGTTTGTAGAAAACAAAAGGAAATATAAGGATAGAGATGTATGAAAAAATAAAATGAAATATTTACCCCACTGCAAGTAAAAGCTACCTTATCAATTATGTATATATATTCAAAAATGTTCTTTTTCTTTAACGTTTAGCGTGCATTGAGTGACAGTTTTATAAACCTTAATATTTATTGAGCTTAAAATATTTGTTATACTTCAAATGTGCCTTAAACCGTCCTCTAGCCAAGAACTGATCGTTTTTGCTCCTTTTTAATTTATTTTTCGTTTTTAAAATACACAAATAATAATAAGAAGAAATACTACTACTAATAATAATGAAGCTACTAATACTAATAATAAATGATAACAATATTATTATTATTATTATTATTATTATTATTATCATTTAATAAAGCTAGCAGGATGATGATAATAATGTAATGGTTTCTTTGCAATACTTCTACATACTACATAGGGTAAATATAAGAAAAACCTAAAAACGAGTTTTAAAAATCTTGTTTGACAAAAACCAACCTTTGGTATATCTTTTCAAATTACTAAAATCTTTTTCTTTATCTAGAAAAACTAATAATTCGTTTACAAGTTTGCACTGACAACGTTATACGATTTGCTTTCAGTTGGAAGATTGCTGACCACTTTGTGCGTCATATCCGGAGTGCTTATAATCACTCCATTGCTTCCCATTATCTACGCTAACTATGACCGGCTATATCACACAGACTCTCAAATGGATCGTCAAATAAAGAGCGAGATGAAGAGCAGCTTAGATAGACCCGGCTTACTAGAGATATCAAGCACCGTTGAGTCCCGCTCGCCCTAAATAAAAAAAGATAAAAGCCTCCAATTAACAAATGTAGCGTATGAAAATCAACTTGACCCGGGAAAGTGAAAAATGAGGCGCCGGCGAGATATGCTCATTATTGATAAGCATTGTTGTTGTCAAGTATTTTATGCTTTCTGCTAATAAACGAAGATCGAACTTGTAACCTTGTGCAACATGAGTATTTTTGCCACAGTCTCCCGAAGAACTTCTAAGGGTGCCGCCCTTGATACGGATCATGTGCTGCCCAATAATAAAGGCTGTTTAAGTTGGGACCTGTCCCATAATTTAAACGTAAACCAGCTACGCTCAGTCACTCTACATATTATCGCTAAGATGGCCATTATATTCTTTCGAAGGTCTTAAAAATAAGTTTTCCGGGGACGGAGTTCTTACAATCACTATCGAACATATAAAAACAATAGCAAGCAATACTGAACATTTCAAATGAAAGTAAATAAATGTCGATTGTAAGCTACTCGCGCAAGCTC
The DNA here is from genome assembly GCA_027575285.2 of Zoanthus pulchellus. Classification (NCBI taxonomy): domain Eukaryota; kingdom Metazoa; phylum Cnidaria; class Anthozoa; order Zoantharia; family Zoanthidae; genus Zoanthus; species Zoanthus pulchellus. The sequence continues at coordinate 10,313 of JAOBRB020093088.1, forward strand.
TGTGGTCTTCTTGATTCGGACGTCATCACAATGTACCATTTAGAAGATGTAAAGCCAATAGATGAATGAACTAACGCTCTCTTTACTAAATTTTTGGCTAATACTCCTTAAAATCCTTTATTATGTCATTGAATGTCAATGAACACTCCAATAAAACGCTCTGAGATTCAGAAGACTAAAACAGAGGTCGAAAAACGTACCCGCAGCTCTGTGCGTGACAAACGTAACTGGTTTTAATTTTGCCGTCACACACTCACAGATCTGATTAAACGGAAGTAAAAATCTGAATAGAAGTTATTTATCTTATTTCATTTTTCAATGAAAATTGAATTGTTAAATATATGGTGTATTAGACTAATAAAGTCTCAATTATGGAAATATTTACAAAATTGATTTGCACATTTCTTTGGTTTGCAATCCAAAAACAATCATTCCATTGCTATCGAATTATGTACAATGACAATGCATGGATCAATCGAGTCCTGTTAAACCGCGATAACTCGATCCTTGATAATTCGAACTAAAAATCATTCCCCAAGGAAGGTCTAAAACGCAGGTCAAGGTTCAAGGTAACGGGTCAAGGGCAGCGGGTCAACGGGTAACGAGTCAAAAACTGATTTTCTATTCTTAACTTTAAAGAAAATTTTAAACCATTTAAAGATCAAATAAGGATGATGGAATATTTTTTTCCGCTACACATCGATTAACTTGCAGTACCACCGCACCGACCCCAACCCTGCATCATGCGTGGATAAATCCGAAAGGGAACGTGATTTGGTCTCCCTAACGGTGTTCTTACATGAATTGGCATATATAATGTAGAATGTACCTTTCACATAAGACTTAAAAGTGATGCTTGGTGGAAAAATAGGTTTATGTAGGTTTACCGACAGGTCATAATAAGTCGGCCGTAAATCTATGCTCTTCTATGTCCTACGTTTCGGTTTCGACTTTTTCCATAAAGAACATTATCCGTTGTCGTTATTTCTTTGTTCATAGAGTGCCAAGTAAATTTTCAATTGAAACCTCTAGCTCTCTGGATATGGTTCCATTCCTTTCTCTTGCTTGTATTTAATTTCAAAACTTTAACGGTTTTTCCTTTTCACTTTTGATAATGTATGTTGAACCATACGAAACGTCAAGGAAATATTAAAACGACAAATATGTTCATTACTGATATTTGCATTGTATTTTTGATAAAACTTCGATGGCCAAGTAACAAGAGTTTATATGTTATATAGGTTTTACCATTTAATACACCTCAGGTCAAGACAAAAGTTGAATCAAATAGTTTTGTAATAAATAAGTAAATTATACACCATAAAAAAGAAAGAATACTTACTAACATTTCGGACAGTTAGTCCTTCTTCTCAGCAAAATAAAAAACATTTATATGCCCTTGACTCGTTACCCTTGACCCGCTACCCTTGACTCGTTACCCTTTACCCGCTACACTTGACTCGTTACCCTTGACCCGCTACCCTTGACCCGCTATCCTTAATTGACTCGTTACCCTTGATTCGTTACTCTTGATCCGCTATTCTTGACTCGTTACCCTTGACTCGTTACTCTTGATCCACTAACCTTGACTGCCGCATTGCTCTTGGTTTTGCCCAGTTTTTCCCAGTCATTTTACCTCGGATAACTCGAACTCTGATGATTTGAGGTCCTAGCATATTCAAAGTAATTTCTGACCCCCTGGGCTTAATTTTAGAGATATTTCGAAGTTTAAATGCTGAGCTAAATGAAAATCAATTTTTATCCAATCAAGAAAGTGACTGACAACATTTAAATAACAGTTAGCGTCAATAAGTTAAAAAAAGGTTGACTTTTACTAAGAAATTCCTGAAAAACATTTTTAATTAAAGATGAAAACGAAAAAACTTGTTAAAAATAATCTGAGCCAACAATTTGTTCATCTATATTGTGATAATAGTTCCAATTAAGATGTACAAGAGAGAAGCGGTTGTTTTTATAACCATTACTCTAAAGCTCGCAAATTTTAACAATTTGATACTTCGAATTATCACAGTTTAACTATAATTGCAATGGTATTACAAAACCTAAGGCATGTAAGTGCAGATGCAATACACATTTTAGGTTAGAGCAGGCACATAAACAATAATTTTGATGGGCGGTAGGAAAAAATTAATTTGAAAACCCGTCCCCCAACAGATTAGCCTCCGTTGCAGACGTCTTTGGTGTTCTAAACACAACGGAGGCTACAAACAGATATGACAAGGGCGGATCCAGGGATTTTTTGAAAGGGGGTCTCAGGGTAAAATTTTGTGGGCAAAGGAATCCGAGTCACATTTTTACCACAGGAAGTCAAATAAACCGTTATGAACAACTAAATTTTAAGACGAAAATACGACATCATCATCGTAAGAAATAAAATAAAAATTGAAGTCGTCCTTCCTTCAGGAAAAATAATACTTTAATCTTTTTGGAAAACTTAATTTGATAATTGGCCCCAGGAATAACTGGGGGGGTTGCAACCCCCCGACCCTCCCCCTGGATCCGCCCTTGTATGACATCAACTTAACACACCTTTTATGCTTTCCATGTAAAAATAACAATATATTTATTCCATTTTCAGGACTCTGAGAAAGAGAATTACAACCGCATTGTTATTTATTTCATGATCATTTTACAAAATCTCCTTACGAGGACTAGCTAATACGTCATTTCTATACTTCATTGGCCTATGAAAACACACCTCTCTGCCAATAGAAACCACTGTACTATCTTAAATATTTTATAAAGGCTATTGAAACATTCTTCATGTTCCCTTGGTTTAACATTAAGATATACAAGCTAATCTGCAAATATGATTATCATATCAAAAATCAGGAGTTTGATGAGCTTCAGCTGAATGAAAAATAATATGAGCCCCAAAAAAAATGTAAAAACTTTTAAAAATTTATTTCTAATCAGTATCTCATAAATTTCACATATTGAAAGCCTTGACAATGTTGAAATTATGACACAGTTGGAGAGCCCTACCATTGGCAAGTTATTAAAAACTTCTTAAACAGTCCCTATTAAATAAGAGGTTATTTTTAAAACCAATGAAATATTACTTACCAAGTTGCAAACATTAAGGTTTGCACAAGTATGTATGTACTGGTACTTTTTTCTGTTACGTGGGCTGAATGAATGTTTTCGAATTTTTTTCCCTGTACGGATTTTGTTTTATCAGCTGCCTTCACTTTTCTAATGGCCCATTTCTAAAAAATTCAGAAATGTAAACAATCACTCTAAAAATGCCTAAAGAAATAAATTCAAGAGGCTCTAATCCATTAGTTCATCTAGTATGTTTCTTTAGAGATCTTCCAGTTCCCCAATTGTTCTCAGTAATGTACATGCTAAATTTGTTTAAAAACAAATAAACAATCGAATAGTTAAAGCTTTATTGAAACGTTATTAGATTATCATTGCAACACCATAAAAATTAACTTTGTTTACATGTTTACTGTCTCCTATTGTCGTATTACTCACCCAGTTGCCCTTAAAGTCTAAAATGATTTTCGAGTTTCAAGCCACAAGCAAGTATACCAGCTACCATATATATTATCTAGCACTGAAAATTAACAAACTTGTTCATTACCACCTGACACAAAATTTGCCATATTGATTTGACTATGGGAAAACCGCAGACTGATTATAAAGTGGGCTTACACGTCTTCGACATTGTCGATAGATTGATACATAGATCATGGTTGCCACAGCCATAGGTGTTTGAAATTCCCTGACTTTTCCCTGACAAATGTAAAATTTCCCTGACCAACTGA
>JAOBRB020093193.1:0-14101 GCA_027575285.2 Zoanthus pulchellus
GACTGTGAAACCTGTTCATTGACTCACTTGAGAGATACTGCTCGAGATTATGGAATTCCAGAATATTCCAAGTTACCAAAATCTGACATAATCAGATCATTAAGGGTGATCGAAGAAGTGAAAAGAACGGAGCGTAACTGCTTTTATAATAAGATTTATGTCCTCGAGCGCAACATTAAGGATGACAGAGAGAGATGTGATTATATGGTAGAAAAATTGGGCAGAGTGAACAGCAAGTTGAATGTAAAGCAGACTTGCAGGGAAAGAAAAAGTCTGAAAATACAAAAAAGAGCTCTTGAAAAGGATATACTAGAAACAAAAGAAAGAATACTTTTTCAAAATTTGGTTCTTGACGCGTTTTTGGCTAATGTTACGAGATTGGATCATGAGATAGCAGCTATGTTTTGGTGAGAAATCACTCAACGAAATGTCACCATTCAGACATCCTGAATGGTGAAAATGGAATATAAAGAATAGTCATAAAGACTAGAAGAAATATTGTTAACAAAAACCATGGATCGCCGAGAACGCACACGAAGACTAATCGAAGAAAGGAGAGCAACGCTACGACGTGAACGAGGACGCAGAGCTGCACGTTCAAACATCCTCGATGAGCCGGTTCCTGAGATCAATGTACCGATTCTCAAACCGGACGCTCCTCGAAAATCGAAGCCTCAATCTGCCAAGAAGCTGGCTAAGCCGATACGGAAGGAGATCAACAAGTTCGCTGATTGGATTACATCCTATGTACCACCACCTAAAAAAACCCCTGTGAACGAACGAGTCGAAAGACTGAAGAAGACGGTAAACGAAATATTCAGAAGGTACAGCAGATACAATACAAGAGAACACAAAACGGCGCTGGCGGGAACACTAAAAACTCACAGAATAGAGGGTCAAAAGGCGCCAGACCCAAAGATATTCACGAGAGATATAAGACCTAGTGTAATCAACCTCATCAACAAGCAAAGGAAACCAATAAAGCTAACTTTTGTAATCGTATGTACGTTTGCGAAATTTAATGGAGAGACCGATGAGGTTGAGTACACTATAGTAAACTTCCGAACAGACCCAGAGACGGTATATGAAGCAACTAATGTCTCTAAGTTGTTTACTGAAATCGGAAATTACTTACTTGAGGAAATAGAACGATTCCAGCGAAGCGGTTCTGGATGGACCTTTGACATAGTTGAACATTTCGACATTGAAATCGATCCCTTTGAACCACTATCTGGAAGTTCGTACATTAAGCTGCCAAAGGAGCTAGAATCTAAACATGCGATCATCAACGTTAAGAACGAGAATGATCAGGAGTGTTTCAAGTGGGCGGTAACATCAGCTGTGTTTCAAAAGAAGAAAAATCCTCAGGTACTGACCAAACGAATGAAGGAGAACTCTGAGAAGTTCAACTGGGCTGGGATAGAATTCCCAGTATCACTGCAACAGATAGACAGATTCGAGAGACAAAACCCTTACAGGATTAACGTCTTCGGATACACCCCTTCTGATGGAGTTTACCCTCTACGGATAAGCAAGATAAGAGACGGGGAAGTGATCGACTTACTTCTAATATCGAACGAAGAGACAAAACACTACTGCTGGATTAAAAACTTGAGTAGGCTGATATCCTCTCAGGTCAATAACCACGAGCATAAACGTTTCATCTGCCCCAGATGTCTAAATCACTTCAAGACAGAGGTAACCTTACAAAAACACCAAGAATACTGCGACAAGAATGAGGAGATCAAGGTTGAAATGTCAGTAGACAAAGATGGGAACCCAGAGTATCTAACGTTCAAGAATCACCACAGGAAAATGCCCGTACCATTCGTCGTTTACGCTGATTTCGAATGCTTCACGGAGAAAATAGACGGCTGCACACCCAACAGTGAGATGAGTTTCACCAACAGGTACCAGAAGCATCGACCGTCCGGCTTTTGTTATCACATCAAGTGTTTCGATGATAAGATATTCAAGTCGGAGCCTGTAATTTACACAGCAAAACACCCAGATGAGGACGTGGCACAGATGTTTGTGGATAGTCTACAAACTGACATCGCTAAGATTTACAAAAAGTTCAAGTTTGCCAAGGATTGCGAGATGACTCGAGATGATAAACTCGACTACAGACGAGCTGCAAAATGCCACATCTGTGGTGGTAAATTAGGGCAAGATAAGGTCAGGGACCACTGCCATCTTACCGGAGCTTACAGGGGTGCAGCTCACAGCAAGTGTAACCTTAACTATCAAATTCCGAAGTTCTTCCCAGTCTTCTTCCACAACTTGGCAGGATACGACAGTCATTTATTCATCAAGAACCTCGGAGTGAGTGAAGGTAACATCAACTGCATCCCGTACAACGAAGAGAAGTACATCTCCTTCACGAAGCAAGTTGTCGTCGACACCTTTACGGATAAAGAAGGTAATGAAAGACAAGTGAAAAGGGAACTGAGATTCGTCGATTCACAAAAATTCATGAATTCAGCCCTCGACAGACTAGTTGGCAACATTACGAAGTGCGGTAAGTGTGACTCATGCAAGCCAGGCGATTGTATGAAGAGATACATCAAGAACAGAAAGATCATTCAGTTCAAAGGAATAGGTAGATGCGGACAATGCGAGCATTGCCTTCTTGCCGATAGTGGATGTATTTCACCAATAGATGATAACCTCGTCGAGACGAAGCGGTTCTTCATAGAACATATTCACTTAGCTCTTAGAAAAGGCGTATTCCCCTACGATTGGTTCGACAGTTTTGAGAAACTTAACGAAACTCAATTACCGTCAAAGGAAGCCTTTCACTCTACCCTAAACAACGCAAACATCTCAGACGAGGATTACGAACATGCACAGCTGGTGTGGAAGATGTTTAAGATGAAGACAATGAGAGAGTATCACGATTTCTATATGAAGTTGGATGTGCTTCTGTTGTCGGATGTATTTGAGAATTTCAGGAAAGTTTGCAGCAACAACTACGGATTAGACCCTTCGTGGTACTATACAGCTCCAGGCTTAGCATGGGATGCATGTTTGAAAATAACCAATGTGAAGCTAGAACTTCTGACCGACTACGATATGCTCCTAATGATCGAGAAGGGGACTCGCGGTGGCGTTTCAATGATCTCTACGAGATATGGAAAAGCAAACAACCCATACATGTCCAACTACGACCCAAAGAAGAAGACAAAATACATAACATATGTCGATGCAAACAGTTTATACCCAACTGCTATGAGTATGAAGCTGCCAACTCACGGTTTACGGTGGATGACTGACGACGAGCTTATAGATTGGGAAAACTTTCCATGTATACTGGAGGTTGATTTGACGTATCCAATACACTTGCATGACCTGCACAATGATTACCCACTGGCACCTGAGAAGGTCAAAATCGGTCAGGTAGATAAGTTAATTCCGAATCTGCACAACAAGACCAAATACGTGGTTCATTACAAGAATCTAAAGCAATACGTCAGAATGGGACTGAAGATCACCAAAATACATCGAGGCGTTAAATTCGAGGAGAGTGAGTGGATGAAGCCATATATTGACCTGAACACGGTACTAAGGACAAAATCCGCCAACGACTTCGAGAAAAATTTCTTCAAGTTGATGTCAAATTCGGTCTTCGGTAAGACCATCGAGAACATAAGGAAACGGGTTGACGTTCGGTTGGTTACAAACGAGAGAGACGCGCGTAAGTTGATTTCGAAGCCGAATTATGAGAGTCGGACCATATTCTCTGAGAATCTCGTGGCGATTCATATGAAACGAACGAAGCTTAGATTCAATAAACCGGTATACTTAGGAATGTGTATTCTCGATTTGAGTAAGACGGTTATGTACGAATTTCATTACGATTACATAAAACCGAAGTACGGCGACAAAGCCAAGTTGCTTTTCACCGATACAGACTCTCTAGCGTATGAGATTGTGACGGATGATTTCTACAAGGACATCAGTCCTGATGTGAAAGCGAGGTTCGATACGTCGAATTATCCGAAGGATCATCCCTCTGGAATTGAAGCTGGCGTGAACAAGAAGGTCATCGGGATGTTCAAGGATGAAGCGGCTGGTAGACAGATCACAGAATTTGTTGGCCTTCGAGCAAAACTTTACGCGTACAGAATGGATGAAGGACATGTAGAAAAGCGGGCCAAGGGGACGAAGAAAGCAGCGAAGAAAACAATCACTTTCGATGACTACAAAGAATGTCTCTTTAGTGGTCGATCACTGAGGAGGCAAATGAACGTAATACGAAACTACAAACATGAACTCTATACTCAGACGATAAACAAACTTGCGTTATCGCATGAAGATGATAAGAGATTTGTTTCAAAAGACGGTATACATACGTTTTCTCATGGACATTGTGAAAAAATGGAAAGTAGATAAATGATAAGAATTTGTAAAGTAGAAAAAATGAACGAAGCAAGAGATAAAAAGTGTCAAAGGTGTAAATGCTACAGTTATCCCAGCGATTTCGTCAAGTACGGGCGTGAAATGAAAACGTGCAAGAAGTGCAGGGAAGGTGCTAAAAAGTATAGAATTGAGAATCGTTGCCCACACGGAAAGTTAAAGTCAGCATGTCGTGAGTGTGGAGGTTCGAGTTTTTGCCCACACGGAAAGTTAAAGTCAGCATGTCGTGAATGTGGAGGTTCGCGGTTTTGCTCACATGGAAAGTTCAAGGAAACATGTCGTGAATGCGGAGGATCGCAAATATGTAAACATGACAAACGAAAAGCAACATGTCGTGAATGCGGCGGAAATGATACGTGTAAGCACAATAGTAACAAGTTACATTGTAGAATCTGTTCTGATCCACACAAAGTGTCAATAAGAAAATGGATCTATGGCTGCAGACGAGAAGACAAAAAATACGAACGATATGATGCGGATCACTTTATAGACTTTATAGACTTACTACGCTGATTGCAGAGTGAAGCTACAATATGTCCACTTTCAAAATGATATGGCTACGATCGAAAGATTGGATAACAGCATTGGTCATATAAAGAGTAATTGCGTCTTGTGCTGCAAGAGTTGTAACAACCAGAGAAAATCTAATCGTCCAAAACAGAAAACGGCGGATTCACAGTGTCATCAGGAACGACCTGTAGTTCCTCACGAGTGAAGCCTCTTCTTGGCCCACCTTCTAGGTAATAGAGAATAGGTTGATTGGGCGAAACAACAGTTCGAGAAATGTAATATTCTTCCAAAGACCATATTGGATCCGTGGCTCGACGACGTTCTCCTCCCTCATCTTCACCGTGAGCGAGAAGATTTCTGACTTCAATCTCTGCTGGTAATCTCACTTCATCGAATCCGACTTTCCGCCATTCAGGATATTCAACCTTAGGGATATCAACCTTATCAAGCTGAATAGCCTTCACAGAGCCTTTAGCGCTGACGCGCGTGGGTTCACTATTCAAGGCCTTAATAACACCAGGCAACCGTTTCACCCAGACTCTCGATCTGTCATCTTCAGGATCCATGAGCAGTTCTTGGGAATATTGGTGGGTAAACAGCCTCTCTGCAATCCACCTGTTAGAATTCTCAACAAATGTCTGAGCTCGATGATTTCCAGGCTCGCTCCGTTGTATGGTAACGCCTCTCCTTCTCATCAAGTTTGTAACTTCACCAAAAAATTCTCTACCTGGATCAACCATTAGCTTCTTCGGCCACTTCAAGCGGGATTCTCTTGGTCTGGTGTATATTTTTCTGAACGCTAAAGCTACCTCACTGCTTTCTTTGCTGGTCAACGGCTCAGCGTCCTTGTACCTCGAAGCTATATCAACAACAACCAATGCGTATTTATACGTTTTTTGCCCCACACGATCGTGAGGTAAAAATAAAAGATCAGCCTGATGAATCATGTTAGGCTTATCTACAACCCAGTGCGGTCTTGGAACGTATTTCGGAGGCGGGAGATACACCTGCCAGATTTTCTGCTTCTTGAGCCACTCCTTCGCTTCATCTTCAGTAACACCAGATTTCTCGGCCAGCTTCTGAATGGCTGAATTGCCTCGCCAATAGCCATAGTCATATCTTATTTAAAGCTAAAGGTTTATTCTCTTAAATTACTATGTCATTCAAAGTACCAGAGGAAATCAACCCCAACAGGACCGCACGAGAGCCTTTCGGTTTGAAGGCGGTCACTTCTCTGAATCGGATCACGATGAATCCCTCATCCGCCAGCCCCGGTGAGACTTTATACGTAAATATACCGAAACTCGCAGAGGATGTGGTGATTGTACCAGGAAGCGTCTATCTGTTATTTGATTTAACGATTGCAGGACACGCGAATAACATCTTCGTGAACAACCTCGGTCGAAATCTCATATCGAGATTCAAAGTCCTATTTGGTGGAGAGACGCTGCAGGATACTCAGAGATACGATTTGTTTCAAACGTATCACGATTTATTCTTACCCGAAGAAGATCGGAGTGATCGAGTGCGTCAGGGAATTTCGAAATTAAACATGAGGAAGCTCCGAGCGAATGCAGGTGACAAATCAACTTCAGATGCAAAGGAAGTGACACTCGCAGCGGTACATAACACTAAATATTGTATCCCGCTAGATCATCCCATTCTCAAAGATCACGGAGTGTTCTACCCGAAAGCGTTACAGCATCACCTCATCTTTGAGCTTACACTGGCACCAGTCTCGGAGATTGTTGTGTACCCAGATGTGGTCAAGACGCCAAATTACACCATCACCAATCTCGAGATGGAATATTGTTGCATCAAAAGCAATTATTTGGCCAGGGAAGCAAGTGCATCGTACCAAGTTGGAAAGGGGTTCTATTACGAGAATATTATCCTACACAAAACATTCACGATTGCCAAAGCAACCGACAGCGTTATAAACGAACACATTAATTTACCAAGGAAATCAATGAGCGGGATATTATGTATCTTTACAGAAGCGTACACAGCAGGAACGAGAGACTCGGAGAAGTTTGCGAATCCAGACATCAAGTCTATCAGCTTCAATGTTGATGGAATTCCGAACAGACTTTACTCCAAGGGAATGATCACCTCAGATCTATGGGAATCGATCAAGAAACGGCTTGGTAATGAAACTCTCAAGGAAGAAGATTTCTACGGCAACAACAAGTTTGCCTTGTGGGTCGATTTAAGGACTCATCCAGAAATCACAAGTACAGGACCAATTCACGGAGCGGGTCTTCCATTGGACAACACGCGAGATGGAATCAAACTTGAAATCAAAAGGAAAGTAGGCGGTTCGGGTAACCTCACATGCTACATGTTCGTCGTGGCAGACGCGTGTATGGAAATCGTAAATTCAAATTTACGAAGCATTGTATACTGATTGAAGCTTAAACGTTACTCTTTCTTGATATCAGAAAGAGTAAATGGAATCCCTAAGAGATAAAGTTCCATTCAACTGCATCATAACTGGACCCACGAATTGTGGGAAAACGAAGTACCTTATAGAGCAGCTCAGAGGACCATTTCGAAAAGTTTTCGAATACATCGTGTTGGTTTGCCCAACTTATTCTCTGAATAAAACTTACAGAGGGTTTGCTCGTGGCGATAAACGATTCTTCGTATTTTCGCCCGATGCAAGTAACTTTGATGAGATTAACGAGTTGTTGATCGATTGTGAGACTTTATTCTCAGGCACCAACACGTTACTCATCCTGGATGATTGCGCCGTATCGAAAGATCTGAAGAAACGTTCGAATAAGTTTATCGATCTTGCTTTCTCAGGAAGACACATCGGATTATCAGTCTGGGTACTTACACAGCAACTAACATCGATATCTAAACCATTCAGAGACAACGTTGCTTGTGTAGTTTCATTTCATAATCCATCACAAGTTGGAACTAAAATGCTATTCGAAGATTTCGGGGGTGATTTGGATACTGAATCGAGAAAAAGATGCATGGAAGTACTCAAAACGGAAAAATATTCTAGGTTGTGTTTCTCTCTTCGGCATCCATTTGAAACTTACTTAGAGATACCAGCAACGAATTGAAAAAAGGTCATGACAAACATTGACGAATACATGAAGGAAGACCCAAAGGGCGTGGATATGCCCGATACACCATCGCCCACACAGAGATCAGAAGATGAAGCCATTGAAGCTGAACGAGAATCGTTAGCCATTCTCGCATCTCTGGGTACAACGAAGGAATTCTTGGGTGTTGAGATGACACTGGGTGATATCGCGAAACTATCATCGAAAGACGTTACGAAGTATTTCACTCGTTATCAGGTCACAATGGGTAAACAAGTGACTGGTGGTTTAGTGGATTCTGCACTTCAAGCGTCTTCGAAAGTGATCGCCTATGCACTCCCCATAGATGATTCTGATGCCTTAGGTAAAGACTTGGAGGGCGATGAATTGGTCAGAAGGGAATTGTCGAACTTAGTTGGACTCTTAGTGTTACGAGGTGGGAGATTCGTGGCACTTGCTAGCGGTCTCTTCCAGGTCGCCAAGCATATCAAACTAGGTGAATCCAAGGAGAATCCTAGGACAAATCTAGATGTTCCTGAGGATGTCCTAGGAGATTCTGAGCAGAGTTCTTAGTGTCCATCAAGAGAAGTCTCTGTAGAGACCTCTTCGTGGCAAATTAACGAAAAACTTCATCGAAAAAATGGAAAGTTGAATTGGTAAATCCTGTAAATGGGTGTCTCAGTGAGTGAACTGAAGACGCGGTAGCTTGGTGAGATTATTACTTAAGATATTTTCGAGAAAAGACTTGGTCAACCTTTTCTGGGATTTATTTTTAGTAGTAATTTTGCTTGGGTGCCGTTCTCTCGCGAAGCTCGCTGAGACAAAAACGGTACTACGCACGCTGTATAGCTCTGGGGCGCCTGATACCGGCTCATTTAAGAGGTGCAGCGCACAGTACCATTTGACGAGACTGAAAACAACATGTACTTTGTGACTTCAAAAATATTCTAGGAGAATATTCCTGACCAAAATATTCTCTGGGAGCTTTTTGTGAGTCTCAGGTACACACGACAGGATCACGATATGGGTAAGCACTCTAAATAGTCACCACAGTTCTTGGAACCGTGATCCACACACGACCTTGAGAAAGAGTATAAACTGGGAACATTCTTGGCCAAAATGTTCTCGCAGAACTCTTTGACAAAAAAAACGTAACGTTTCCACAACCAGACAGGATCATGATATGGGTAAGCACTCTAAATAGTCACCACAGTTCTTGGAACCGTGATCCACACACGACCTTGAGAAAGAGTATTAACTGGGAACATTCTTGGCTAAAATGTTCTCGCAGAACTCTTTGACAAAAAACGTAACGTTTCCTTATCTGATTCGGATAAGCAAACGATAAAAAGTGAGTTAGAGATCTCACATCTTGATATACAATCAAACAATCAAACAATGTGCAATACAATGAGCAAACTAAATGAAACGGCAAACGACGTCCTTGTGTCACTGAACAGCGAATTTTTTGACTGGAGTGCAGTTGTAGTTGAAGAGCCCGTTACTACTTCATTCAAGACCATGAAAGGCGGTAATTCTTTTGACTGTACAAAATCAGAGGTGTACTTGCCAGGGCCAAATGGAGAGAAGCAGCGGATCTTCATCGAGCTCGCTCCACAGAAATTCTACGGCTTAAATCCTTGCTATCCATTTGGCACGGCTAAATATAAGCAGAAACTTGAAAACAGCGATGGTTTTCAAATCTGTTACCCTCTCACTTCTCCTGCAACGATTAATAATCCAACGGATGAAGAGCGGGCAACGAAGTTTGCTCTCGATCAGATTTGGGACATTACATGCGAAGCTATGAAACGTTTCTGCATGGTGAATGGCAAAGAAAAGCGCAAAGTTCCCGCTCCAACTTATTCTTCGTATGCAACTGGCATGCAGGAAGGGGACTGGTCGTATGCAGTAAAGCCTATGTACGACTACACCTATGACACCAACAAGAAGAAAGAACGGTTTCCCGACAAGTTGAAGCCGCAGAAAATGTACATCAGGCTTGAGACTAAAGGGAAGGGTGAGAATTTGAAATGTTACAGTAAGATCTATGGACCTGGTGACAGGCTCTGTTCTCCCTTCAAGTACGTCTCTACTTACGGTGAGGGACACCCCGTAGTCTGCTGGAGTCACATCTTTTGGGGCGCTCACGGTTCAACTTCTAGCTACGGCGCTTCAGCGAAGTTAACGTTAGCTGAGATGAATTTCAACCCGGTTAAGTTTAAGTCCTGTGTGCCTAAGCGTCGCATGCTTCCACCGAATAACGCAAAGGTTGAAGATGACATTAGCAGTGATGAGGAGTTTCTAGAGATTGACCTAGATTAAGAAGTGACTTAAGAGTATATATTACTTGTTTTATTATCAAAACAAGTAATCATGGATGAAGAGAGTATTTACCCGGCCCTTAGTGAAGTTGCATCTTACATGAGCGAAAACCCTGAAGAAGCTTACACAATGATGCGATGTTTGCCTTTGCCCAAAGAATATGAAATAGAACATCAAGTTAGAACTGAACGTATCGTCGATGAAAAACTTGGATCTATAGCGCACCGCTTCCTAGTGAGACTTCTTTCATTTCTAGTATTAGATAGCGTATTTGTTGCATTTGCTGCTCTTTATAAATAAGATAAGGTGTTTGTGTGTGAAACTAACTTAAGAGTATTACTTGCTTCTTAACAAAACATGCCTGAAGTTGTTGATCAGATTACAAAAGATCCTTCCGATGAATCGAAGAGTCCTAGGGAGAAAGATCCCAAGAAGGTTGCTGCAGGCAGGAAGCTGGCTGAAACTAACAAAAAGGCCAGAGAGGCCCTTGCAAGGGAAATGAAGCGTGAAGCTGAGATGAAGAATGAGCCGAGTGATACCTCTGAAGATTCAGAGAGTTCATCATCATCTGAGGGATGGATTCCAGAGCTATCTTTCTCAAACGTTTTAACCATCATCGGTCTGGGTTTTGCTGCATTCAATGCGTACATGATGTACAGGAAACGCCCTGATGAAGTGTTTGAATGGCACCCAGTTACGACTGTAATGCCAAGTAAAGAACCAACTCCTTCCAAAATACCCGTCCCGGTACCACCTGCCAAAGACTCGCCAAAGATAGGCATGCTGTAAACTCGTTTAAAGCTTCGTTATTTAAATTCAAATAAGAAAATCATGTCCAAAGAGGAAAATAAGTTGATCAAGATCGTTACCGATTCGGCACTCATAATTGGGTTGAGTGCCGGTGTTGGTTTTGTAGCTAAGAAAGCCATGAAAGAATCGTTTCTTAGTGACCCTTCATCGAACATCACGAATTACGGAAAATGGGTTGCTGTACTTTCAGCCAGTATGGCACTGAAAGATTATCTGGAGAGACAAAAGATATTGCCAAAGTCAATGTAACATGTGTCTTAGAGAGGAATAAAATCATAATAATCAAATAACCGATGGCTACGATAGCGATGATGGTCGGCGGTGCTATTTTGAATGCATCGACCTTTGTCGGGGGTTCGTACCTAGCGAGGTACCTCAGTGGTTCATCCACTGCATCTTTAGAGGCGGAGCGGAAAAGGCACGATAAGGCCCTCGAAAAGTACCAGAGAGATTACGAAGCGTACCACGAGAGGAGACAGAAGGTTCTCGACTGGTTTTCACAACAACAAGCTGCAAAAGGTAAAGCTGAAAGAGATTTGGAAGATACGGATGAGGCGTTCAAATTATACGCTCAAACTCATCATGAGGATTACACCCTTGGAAAAGAACCGAAATTCTCCGATTACTACAAGCCGAGTAGTAGTCAGAGGATGGGGGAGATGGCGTACGTTGCTGGAGGGATGTTGGCGTTTGGGTACGTTGCGAGTAAGTTTCTGTAAGGGGGGTTACCATGTTAAAAGGATTCGTTATTTGTTACAAATATCGAATCAAGAAATGGATACTGACAGGTTAATACCATTCGATAATGAGATCGATCCTGATCAAGATCAGGAGGAGGGCACTGAAATGCAACGTTTATCTTCAACTAGACGTGGATCGTATGATGTACACGATACCTCTACTACTCATCACAGAGAAGCTGAAACTTCATTTACTAGACATAATTTGGATGATTTACATAATAGACAAACAACCCTAAGTTTTTTGGAAGATCAACAGATTGCTGATAAAAGAGTCAAAGAAAAATTCCCTAGAGTAAAGGAACTAAATACTAAATTCTCTGCCAGGATTAACCCAGAAACAGGAAAAGTACAAGTATCTCTGCGTAGTAGTGGAGGTGTTTTTCATGATTTATTGAACGATGATGGTGAATTGAACCCTGATTTGGACGAAACATTAAAGGGATATCTTGGACCTGCAGATGATGAAATAGTCATAGCTATGGATGAGGAACTCACCAGACGTTCCGGAGCGAGAAGGGAATTAGTATCGGATCGAGACGAAGCAGGTCCAAGCTCGAGGGGAAGATATGAACGTCTAATAGAAGAACATGATGAAGGTACTCAGCGTATCGAACGTGAGAGAGATGAGATAGAGGAGAGGATGTCCTTACGAGATAGAATCAAACTTATCTTCAAGAAGTATGGATTTACAGTTATCGCAGTGGTGACAGCTGTAGGGGTTGTAATTGGCACTATTATATCAAATCTTAGTAAGGGATTGAGTAAAGTTGCGAGTGGTGTAGGAGGTGCCTTGAAGGGGCTAGGCAAGAAGATAGGGGAGATTTTGCCTGGGATGGTTGGCGCCATCGCCAGCTTCATCTTCAGAACTGCAGGGCAAGTAATCAGCTTCTTGGGGAAGAATGCATGGCTGCTCATTATGGCTGTTGTACTCTTCGCTGTAGAACAGTTTAAAAACAAGAGAGGATAACTTCAAAAAAGCAAAATGGCAGTGTATTCAATCACGATGATGACTCCCGAAACGAGGATTTATCTTGAGCCCCCTTTCAGTAATCCTGTAAGGTTCATTAAACTCCTAAAGTGTCACATTCCAAGTGAGTGGGTGACCTTCAATGCAACACAGGGTGTTTACAAGGTAAATGTTCAGAATGGTCAAAATGGTGATGCTGTGACAACCATTGCTCCTGGGTCTTATTCACTTGAAGCACTCCAGAAAGCATTACAAAAAGGTGGAACCAAGCTGGTCATTGTAAAGACTGCACAGGGAAATTATCTACGTTCTAATAATACTGTACCTCTCAGACTTACGAGAGGGCTGGTTGATTCTCTTGGCGTTTCTGAACAGATAGACCCAGGTAAGAATTATCCCATGAAACACATCCCAGAAAAGATCATCAAGGTGTACTGCGATCTAGTCGAAGAGAAATATTCATACGAAAATGAGGTTGTGAGTAAGGAGTCTATCAAGATTAGACCTTCAGATTTGTTGGCCGTCGTACCATCTCTGCGTTACCCCTCTTTGAAAGTTTCCCTGACGAAGAATCCAATCAATTACTTCACAGTGACGTTTTCCGATGAAGATGGGAATGCACTTAGGCTGATTGATGAACCTATCCGAATTCAGTTAAAGCTTTCGTTCTAGTTCATATAATGGCTGGATACAGTGACATCTACCCGCAGTTGCCTGAAGGTAATTCTGGAGTAAACCCTTCTACTTTCAGGCTTCAAAAATCGTGTGATGCTTTGAAGACGATCGAGAATGAATTGAAACATTACGAAAATGTTAGGAAGAAGTACAACAGGGTGAGAGGGATCTTCACCAAAACGAGTGTCGGTTCCGGGGTGCTGTCGGTCATTCTATCTGGCAGTGGTTTGACAACATCCCTTACTGGTTTCGGTGCGGTGGTTGGAATTCCTTTAGGAGCTCTCGGAGGACTCTGTGGGGCGGTATCAGTCGTATGCGCCTTTGCCTCAAAACGACTCTCACATAAAGTGAGTAAACACGAGCAGACCGTTTCCCTTGCTAAAGCGAAGGCGAACACTATCCGTGACTTGGTATCGAAGGCGATGCAGGATAACGAAATCACCGACCAAGAGTTTTCTCTAGTTTTGGGTGAAGTGCAGAAATTCGAGAATTTGAAGCAATCCATCCGACGGAAACACAGAGTGGAAAGTCAAAAAAGGACGGATCTGTCTCAGATACGAAAAGATGTCAGAGCAGAAATCCTAAAGGAACTA
>JAOBRB020093304.1:0-14100 GCA_027575285.2 Zoanthus pulchellus
ATAATCTAATTGTTAATAAGATAGGTGTGGTCACTTCAACTAGAAGGCCTCATCAACTATCACCCCATAGAAATCTCAAGCTCATAATCTAATTGCTAATAAGATAGGTGTGGTCACTTCAACTAGAAGGCCTCATCAACTATCACCTCATAGAAATCTGGAGCTCATTATCTAATTGTTAATTAATGTCTCATCGTGGGAGATACAGTAAGTGCTGTCCCCATGAGTCACTTGGCTCGTAAAGTATTCAGCTTAAAATGTTGAGTGAATTATTGCCAGTTTTAAATTGAAAATGACATTGAATTTCAAGTTCATGTTTTAAAAGTACTTAGATTTACCATTGAAACATGTTGCAGTCTACCCAGATGGAAGGGTGTGCATTTCTATTTTACATGCCCCTGGTGACGATCCTATGGGATATGAGAGCAGTGCAGAAAGATGGAGTCCAGTACAGTCTGTTGAAAAGATCCTCCTGTCAGTTGTCAGCATGTTAGCTGGTTAGTCACTGCCAACAGATATAAATATTTAGGTTTTAAAAAATGTACTATTAGCATACATGTTATATATTAAATAACATAGTTAAATTATTATATATTAGATGAAATAATAATTAGTGATATTGATAATGAGAAGATACTCGAAAAAAAATCCAAGCCCCAGATAGGATTTGAACCCACAACCCTCCGTGTTCTAGTCGGGTGCTCTACCAACTGAGCTACTGGAGACTCATTGGTGAGCAAGGGTTGATATTATATATTTTTTATTGCATATTGATAAAATAATGTAACATTGATGAGAAGTTTATTTTACTACACTTCCTGTTTTGATATTAGATATTATCAGTGGTAACTGTAAAACCAACTATACAGGGCCCGGTTCCACAAAACTCTGATTAAGTTAATCCTGGATTAAGACAAATTAAGAGGCAAATTTTTTCAAAAGTAAAGCTTTGTGATGCTTATAAAATTTAGCTCGATTTTACAAATAAAGAAACTTGTTAAATTCTAAATTCCACACTAAAGCAAACTATAGAAGGTGGGAAACAGAAACGTGGATTATAAATCTAATCCAGGATTAGCTTAATCAGAGTTTTGAGAAACTGGACCTGATCTGTGATGGATTTCTGTCCTATATAAGGAGAGTGAGTGACTCTCAACTTAGAGGGTTAGATCAGTGCCCAGTGATATAATTTTTAAAATATGTTAATTGTTAGTTGATAGTTTTATATGATCAGAAAATACATTATTTAAATGCATGTCAAGAGCAAAATGGCACAATGTAGATTGAAGATGGTATGGGTGAAGAGGATGTGAAGTGAAGAGGATGTGAAGTGAAGAGGATGTGGGATGATGAGGATGTTGAGTGAAGAGGGTGTGGGGTGAAGAGGATGTGGAGTGAAGAGGATGTGGAGTGAAGAGGATGTGGAGTGAAGAGGATGTGGAGTAAAGAGGATGTGGAGTGAAGAGAATGTGGGGTCAAGGTGGTGTGGGATGAAGGTGGTGTGGGGTGAAGATGGTTTGGGGTGAAGATGATTTGGGGTGAAAAGGATGTGAGGTGAATGTGGTGTGGAGTAAAGATGGTTTGGTGTAAAGATGGTGTGGTGTGGAAAGGATGTGGGGTGAAGATGGTTTGAGGTGAAGCTGGTTTGGGGTGAAAAGGATGTTGGGTGAAGATAATATGGAGTAAAGAAGATGTGCCGCAGGGTGAAAATAGTGTTGGTAAGTAAGATGGTGTGGGATGAAGATAGTGTGGAGTGAAGATGGTGTGGGGTAAAGAGGATGTGGAGTGAAGAGGATGTGGAGTGAAGAGGATGTGGAGTGAAGAAGATGTGGAGGGAAGATTATGTGGAGTAATAATGGTGTTGGGTACAAAGGTGTGCAGTGAAGAAGGTCTTGGGTGAAAAGGTGTCAGGTGAAGAAGATGTTGGGTGCGGAAGATGTGGGGTGCAGAATATGTGGGGTGCAGAAGATGTGGGGTGCAGCAGATGTGGGGTGCAGAAGGTGTGGGGTGCAGAAGGTGTGGGGTGCAGAAGATGTTGGGTGCAGAAGATGTGGGGTGCAGAAGATGTGGGGTGCAGAAGATGTGGTGTAGAGAACATTGAACATAGATTAAGGAAAATGAGATTGAGATGGATTGGACATGTAAATCATTGATCCTTGAAGCATTGAAGACCAGGAGTAAGGTAAGTGCAAGAAGACATGAAGTAGGTATACATCACAGAAGATATGGCAGGGGACTGGTAACAATGGGAGCTACTCATATCACATCCAACCCCAGTAGTGGGAGTTGTGGGAAACTAGCAAGGACAATAAACAAGTAATTTATAATGGTAATGATGATGTTTAAACATGTTAAAAAGTATAGCAAAGTAATAATAGTAAGAAATAAGAAATATTATTATTATTATTTTGTGATAAATATCCACGTATAGTTATTATCATTGTAAATAAAAAGCTGATTTATTTGTTTTTAACAAATTATTGCTGTATCAAATTTTGCACATTAATTGGATAGAAAGCAATTTTTTAAAACCACATTTGGGAATCAAACAAAAGGTTGCATTTACATGGCTCATATCAACCAGTTCGATGTCCAAGCCCTTGTAGTCATTTTGCCTATATATTTGTTTTATTTACAGAGCCTAATGATGAGAGTGGTGCTAATGTTGATGCATCAGTAAGTCCCATGTTTCTCTTTTACTACAAAGTTTATAATAGTGGTATAGTAACTTCTCAGCAGCTGTTGAAAAAGAAAGTGCAGTAATGCACTTATTCAAATGTTCTCGCTTAAGGTGAAAGAAATGATTTATCGGAGTTGTGTATATTCGGCGATGTCATATAGGAGTGAGACATGGTGTTTTAGGAAAATGAGATAGAAATTTTGAAGAAGAAAAAGGGGACAGCCCTTGGACTTAATGGAGATGTTGGGACTGAAGGAAACAGTGGTTCAGGTGGCAAAAGCGAATGGAGTGAGGTGGTACAGGCATGTGTTAAGAAGGGAAGATAGGAATGTTTTGAGAAAAGCTTTGGAGTTTGACGTGAAGAGAAAGAAGAAGCGAGGACCACCAATCAAGACATGGAAAATGCAAGTGGAGAAGGATCTCGAACGAAAGTGTTGGTTTGAAGAATGTATGGAGTCCATTAAGATGGGGTAAATCCGGCCACCCCCGTTTATGGGGATAAAGCCGGATCAAAATTGGAATTGATTGATACATTTGTTGCAGATGCAGATAAATTATGTTTTATAGGCAATTTATAAATCACGTTTTAAGACTTGTTTTTTTTCCTTTTTAGAAAATGTGGAGAGAGAACAGAGAAGCTTTCATTGAAAAGGCTAAGCTAATAGTTAAAAGTTCCCTTGGCCTTTGACAGATGCTCATAATATATGCAAAATGTTTAGATCTTTCATCCCGAGAACTCGTCATTATGCAAAATTGCGTGTTTTACACCATTGAAAACTAAGAACATAATTTTGTTGTATAGCAAAAGAAGATAACTTCATTTTTGCCTCAATTTGAAAAAAGAAATGTAACATTGTCAACACTTTAAGATTTTTCAGATAAGGTATTATCTAGTCAATTTGAAAATGGAAAGAGGTAGTGATATATTTCCTAAAGTATTGTGTCCATGCTGTCACATTCAATTTTATTGTTGATGAGGGCATGGTTGAAACTTCAAAATGAGTTTTTTAAATCAAAGGTATCCTGTGGTAAGCTCGTGAAGTATGATATTGTGTCAGGGAGCTGTTGTATCTTGACTGTTGTTCATTGATTAATATACTTTACGCGTGATCAATCACATGTGCTGGTATGCTGAAGTCATGTACCAAACACCGAAATATCACGTGACCTGCACTTTTGTTATTGGTAACCGAATAACTGTATTCTTAACGACCATCGAAACGATCGAAAATGGACTATAAATTTTCTATTGTTTACACCTGACATCCTGAATCCCCAACCATCCCGATAGCTTGCCACAAGTTAAAAAGGGCGGGCGCTGATAATCGTTGTAGTAAATTTGATGTAATTCGTTTTAGCAAAAGTGAAATAATAAAGCTATAAGTGTATAAATACGGAGGATATTACAACATGTTTTTTTTTTGTTATATATATGAGTAAGTGTTTCAAAAATAGAAAAACTAGCGGAAAAAGACGGGAAAACAATGGAATGACCTCAACGATATTCTCACTATAGTGAAGATATGGAAATTTTGTCACTTGTTATCCTTTCATATATAAAATCAACGATTGGCCTGTTTTACAGTAAAACACTTAAAACAATGTCATTCGTTACAGGTAAATTTACTTGTCACTAATAACAAAACACCATAAAACTTCCCCGCACACTAGGATATTTTGTCGACCAACTTGTTACGAATAACAAGTGCGTGCTGCAAGTTTACCAGTGTGCGGCGAGATTAAGAAAACGTTTCTGAAAAATACATAGCAAACTACATGTACAATTCTCGTAGCTACGTACTTCAAAGCCAGTGGAATGAGCACAAAGGCCGCGTACACTGGTTCACTGCTATTTTTACTAGGCTTAATGGGTACGTAATACCCGGTGTGTTACTTGGAATTTTGTTTTTCTTGACTGATGGCTTTTGGTGAATAAATTGTTTATATATAATTTACATAATACTATGCATACACGAAATATCAAAAAATTGACTGAGATGAATTTGTTCTACATTAACAAATTTGAGTTGTTTTTTGCTTAGCTATGTTCAATCACATTAAATTTCCTTTTTATCGTCCAGGTCTCTTTCAGAGCGGGAAGGCTGATAAGTAAGAGTGGGTTCTTCGATTTCTCAATTTTTCTGGGTCATGGAGAATGCGCTTAATCACGAATGAAACATGGAAAAAGTACTGAATTTCATTACTCATTCTCCTGTCGGGAGTACTCTCGCCAGGGGTAACGCTATTTTCCAACGTAAACTCAAGCCTTGTCTTAACTACAACACAAGCATAAGGATAACGAGTCTTGTTGTATAACAATGACATATTCATAACATTGGACTCAGGAGCTAGGCGCAATACTAACTTTAGCTACCATGCTCTCTCTCAACAGTACACAAAACAAAATGGCGGATGCCGCATTTGTTTCCTGCGATCGCAAGGGAAACCTGGAGCGAAGTTTCCTATGATTGGCTGAATGGGTTAATTTATTGTTACGTTTATATCA
The DNA here is from genome assembly GCA_027575285.2 of Zoanthus pulchellus. Lineage (NCBI taxonomy): Eukaryota > Metazoa > Cnidaria > Anthozoa > Zoantharia > Zoanthidae > Zoanthus > Zoanthus pulchellus. The sequence continues at coordinate 5,187 of JAOBRB020093304.1, forward strand.
GTGGTGTCCTCACTGACGACATAAGCAAAAGCACAAGAACAGCAAACAATTTTGATGTTGTGCTTGTGGCGCGACTGTCCTCGTTACGATGCAAGACTCAGGAAGGAACAGGCTTTAAAGTCTTCATAGCGCTTTTTTGTAATCTAAATTATTCTCACCTATGAACTCAAAAAGTGAATAACCGAAGAAAAATTCCGAAGGTATGTTTTGTTTGGAATTCAAATTTCGAACAAGTGTCAGAAGAGACTTAATCCATCATTTTTTGCGAGTTTTTTTTTTCCTTTTCTCACTATTTTTATTAATTTTCTCAGTTATATTTCTATGTATGTTCTGTTTTGACGATATTTTCTTAACTTTATATTTTGCAGATTTTTGACCTCTTGTCTTTTCGTCAAATCACTTACGTTTTATAGCACGCGCATCATATTTCATGACCGTTGAAATCGTTGTAAACCAATTTGAATTTATTCCTTACCTGAAGAAGGCTAGTTTGGCTTGCCGAAATATAGTATTGATTTTTTCTTTACAAACGTCGTGTTGACTTATTTATTTGTCTCTTTAGTAGTTTTTCTAAGAATATCGTCAACAAGAGCTTCGACGTTAGTAGTTTACAGTTTTGCGTGGGATATATATTTTCATTTTACAACCTATAAATAGGCCATTTACGAGTTCTCTTGTGCCTCTGATTCAAAACGAGTCTAAGACCGTAACCTTTCTTATGAAAATGAGTTCTGCATTCAGTTTAGTTTTTATGCAAATCAAAGTCATTTTCATAATAATGGCTTCGCACTTAGACTCGTTCTGAAACTGAAAAAGAAGAACAAGGGAACTCGGATATTGCCTCTTCAGTTTGTTCTTTTGTCTGCAAGACAAGATGTGTATCCCAAAATTCCTTTCAGCGCCAGCTGTGTGGTGAGGGGAAGAGGGACCTGGAACAAAGGTATCTCAGTGAAAGCTTCTTGAGCGTCTTGTTAATTAAAAAACCAATTTTCTTAAAGTGTATAAAAGTTATATCAGTTATGGGTTTTCTATCTATCTATGCCTGTCGCCCCTCCTGGGACATAGGCCACCGACAAGGTCTCTCCAGCCGTCTCTATCCTAGGCCAGTCCCTCCAGCTGTTGGCGTCAAGGTCGCGTCGCCAGGTTTTTCGTGGCCTACCACTTTTCCTTTTACTTTGGCGATACCATCTAAAGGTTTGCCTTGTGGCGTTGGTGGCTGGCTTGCGTAGTGTGTGGCCTATCCATCTCCAGCGGCGTTGTCGATTCTCTACATCTGCAGATGTAGAAACCTGCAGTTATGGGTTTTGGTATGTATAAAATGTCCCTAATTTTTGACATAAAAACAAAACAATTCGATTACGTTTTTTTCAAGGTGCAATTTGTGCTAAAAGTTTTGTAAAATTACTTCCAGATTCACTTTGAGTGAAGAGTTGTAACTACATTATTTTCTGGTTCGTGACGTTATTTGTTGTTTTGATTATTTCAGCTAAGTATTCGGGCTCGCCGGAATGCAGAAAGCAGTTGCTAAATATAATATGAACAAATTTTAAAATACATAAAATAAAACCGATTTCGAAAATAAAGTACATGCTCGTTTTGAAAATATAATTCTATTATGAATGTCTTACTCAGGCAACGCACGCTGTTCTGAAAAAACTTTTTCAACTCGTTCCACGTCTTACCAGCTGCCTTCACTTCAGCATCAAACTCTTCTGCGCAAGGTCTGTTTCAGTCGGGCCACCATTCGCTTTCCTTGTGGATTCCAGTCAAAGTCTTACCAGGTAATGTTGGAAGCTGGCTTGCCGCATGTGTGAACAATCTAACGTAATTTTTGTTTTTTGCTTCGGAGTCGATTGTGTCACTGAATGACTGATCATTTCCGTCTTTAGAATGAAATTATGTCCATCTTTACAATAAAAGTAAAAAGAAAACTGGGCCCTCGTTTTTTCGTAAACATTAATTTGTTTCTTTTTTAGTCAGTCTCACTTATTTTATTTTGAGGTGTTGTGTTGTTTTATTTCTGTTTTCAGTGGTGTATTTTACTCTATGCCTGTTTTGAATGTAACGAGTTTTTAGTTTAGGGTTCATATTTGGGGTGGAATGATACTGATTTGTTTGCGTGGGATATTTATCTATTCGTATGAGGGAATGATATATTATATGTACAGCTTGACTGAATATCAAAACTGCTTTGTGATTAATTTCAATTTTACTACACGTTAGCCGAAGTCGATTGGGACTTGTCTAACCTACTCCTATCCTATCAAACTATATACTTTTTGGTAATATTGCTATCTTATTAATGATTCAGTCCTCTCAGCTCCATAAAAATATCAAGCCCTAACGCCCTTTCAGAGTAATAAAACAAAAAAGTAACCACACGAACTCATTAGAGCAAATACATCATTACCAAAGAATTCGAAGGAAAAACTGGAGTTCTCTGAGCGTAGAATCATTACAGCATTGATGTATTCAGGTACAATCATGTCATGGTGTCATTGGATATAGTTCAGGTGTTTTAGTGTCGCTGATCAGTAAGCATAGCAACCATTCTTCTCAGCTTCTAACTTCCCTATTATTAGTAAATTGGGTTGCAACTATTTCAGAATTTGACTTGATTAAATTCTGTTTTTCTAAGCTTCTGTCGAAGTTTTTGTAATTCAAGAACCAAAATTTGTCTCGTTTTTATTTTTAACCGTTGAGTTAAATATTATCACTTTGGGATTGTTTAAATGGAGAAACAAAAGAACATCATAACCAGAAATGAACTGTTTCTGTTTTAGTCAAATAATGTCAAAACATCTGGTGTTTATAAAACCCTGTCAAATGTTTTTCTCTGAGAAAGCTTTACCTCCTCTCGTCACATGCTATCCAGCAAGAAACACTCGATCAAGCAGGGAGTCTTAAATTTTTAATTTGAAAACTCTTTCATGCGTTGCATTTAAGTTTCTGCGGCTGGAGCTAAACATTTTTGTCATGACAATGAATACGTTTATATTCTATGCACTGAAAAACTAATGTGAAGATCTTCGCGTTTATGATATCTATAGCTATGTAGGGCAGCCATGGGTTATCCAGTGATGTTAACGAGAAGATACACTTTAAATGTTTTATCAGAAACCCCCAAACGATTTCAACAATCAATTATTATAAAAACACGGTTTCAAGGTGAGAAGTTTTAGTAATATTTTGTTGAATGAGTTACAAAACACGTCGGTTTCAAGATAAAATTAACTAGACAGGAATAAACACAATGAAATACGAAAGTTATCGTGTTTAGAGATATTTTCATTCTCATCTTTTAATTTTTTTGTAAAAGATACACTCAATCAAAAACGGCGCTTTCCTTTTTACCTGTATATATTTGATAGTTACTGACATTAATTTTTGGAAGGTTGGGTTTTTAAAAGGTAAAGTTTAGTTTTAGTTTTTTAATTTAGGCAGAAAATTTTCATTTTAAATATATAATGGGAATGAAAACATAACTTCTTGAGGAAGGTGAACTTTTACCCATAAATATTTTGTTATTAAAGCAAAAACACAGTTTTACTTCTCAAGTCGAAACCCATCGCAGTTTAGCTCCCAGCAGTGAGCTTTGTGGAAACGTAATCAAATCAGGCTTGAAACAGGCAGAGTTATGTATCGCAATACGCACCCCCTCTCTCTCCCCCAAGTCCAATCCTTCCCGATGAGCTTCCAAAAGAAATGGCTTGATGTCCTATTATAGTAAACTTAGGAAGACAATTTTCTCTTCGAAACGTGATTGATTTACGAACTTTGATTGAAACCATATCCCAACATATTAGGCATATCGGCTGAAGATCTTTGAACATAATTTATATAGCCGAGCATCCCTGCTCATGGATAAAGCTGAAAGTGAAAAAACACAAATTGGATAAGATAAACATGTTGAGTTATATTAAACTAACAAGTTCCCATTATTTTTTTTAGAAACGCACCCAATTTTAAGAGGAATTAGAATTAAAATTCCCATTCGAAAAACCAGCCTACAGGCTTCATACAGTTTACAATATGGAATATATTTTCTCCCAACTGACCGACATTATACACAGGTAGCCCAAGCTCCTGATACGAACAGTAATGGTTAGCCTATGTTGGTGTCGATTTACAGTAAATATATAGGATTTTATATGGACTTAATAAAACATTAATTTCTTACCTTAAATCGCAATAAAACACACTGAAACTTTCATGGCATGTTTATTTGTCCCTAATAAACATGCCATGAAAGTTTCAGTGTATTTTATGGCGATTTAAGGTAAGAAATAATAAACATTTAAGTCCATATAAAATCCTATATATTTACTGTAAATAGACACTAACATAGGCTAACCAATCAATACTGTTCGTATCAGGAGCTTGGGCTACCTGTGCATTATAAAGTGGAATCACCAACTCACCATTTACTTAGTTCCTAATGTTTATATAAATATAAATGTAATCGTATGGTCCAGCTATAAATGCTGTTTGTAGTTGTGTCAACGGTTTGACGGGCCAGTGCTAGAAATGATAAAATCAAATACTTAAAAAATACTGAAATAAAACGCCGAAAACTAATGAAAATGTTCTTATACCGCATGATTTTCCTTAGCAAATCTATAAGTATCAAGTCGGTTTTCTTAAGTTCTAAAGTTCTTTAAAATGTTCAATCGAGCGTTTAAACAAGTACTTACAATTTGCACTCGTCTCTGATAGCTGAGAGAGAACGCGAGATACGAGTGAACCTTAATGTTCTGCTCATTTTTTTAGGGCTAAAATTTTTACGCTTTATAAATTGGAAGAGCAATAATGAATATTCCCGACGACGGCTGACTGCCAGAACTGCTACATCATTTCATAATTTTGTATCCGTCCTTGAAAAGTACAATTTAACAAATAAAGAAAAGTTAGACCGTATTCAAAAAAATGTCTGTTACAGAAATTACACTCTTATTTTAAAAGAACAACTTAAAAAGAACATTGAGGCACATATTGCTCGAAATTTAAAAACAATTTAAAAACAATCTCAGGTTGAGGCTGAAAAAAATAATTAAAATATGTACATTAGGCCACTTAAATTATGTACATTAGGCCACTTAAAATAGGTACATTAGGCCACTTAAATTATGTTCATTAGGCCACTTAAAATAGGTACATTAAGCCACTTAAATTATGTACATTAGGCCACTTAAAATAGGTACATTAGGCCACTTAAAATAGGTACATTAAGCCACTTAAAATAGGTACATTAGGTCACTTAAAATAGGTACATTAGGCCACTTAAAATAGGTACATTAGGCCACTTAAAATAGGTACATTAGGCCACTTAAAATAAGTACTTTAGGCCACTTAAAATAGGTACATTAGGCCACTTAAAATAGGTACATTAAACCACTTAAAATAGGTACATTAGGCCACTTAAAATAGGTACTTTAGGCCACTTAAAATAAAATTCCCAGTTTATCATCAGCGCGCGCACTGATTTTTGCCAGCGCATTAATTTTTTTTAATATTTTAATAAAAAAAACATATGACTGAAAAAGTCGAGAAACATTTTCCATGTTGCATAACAATTAATAGAGTGACAAACCATTTGGCCGGCACCATATTACGACATTTTATTCCCTTTTTTATGCATTTGTGTCACACTCGTTTAGCTATTCAAACTCCGCCTTAGAAATTTCACTTTGTCTAACTTAGTTTGGTAATTGGTCGTGCAGATTTATTCCCTACCCAACTCAGCAGTCTGCAAAAGCATTAATTCTAATAGAAAAAGCGTCCTTGTTGTATCTATAGTATAATATAGGTTAATTTAGTCTAATTGGGTTTCGATTCATCTTGCAGATATATTCAAATAAAACAATAGATGAGTGACACCAAATGCAAACCAACAGCCAGAAGTGCTGTGGAACATGTGTGAGGCTATAAGAGTGATTGCTCGTTGCAGACCTCTTAATGCTCAGGAAATAGAAGCTAACACGGAGGTTGTAGTAACAGTGGACAAAGTACAGCGTCAATGTTGTCTCCGTAAGAACGGTAGAAATGACAAACACAACAAGATGTACACGTTTGACGGGGTGTACACTCCACACTGCAGTACAGAGGAAATCTACACAGATATAGTACATCCCATAATTCAGAGCGTGCTTCAGGGTTACAACGGAACTGTCTTTGCCTATGGGCAAACCACATGCGGAAAAACGTTCACGATGGAAGGAATAACGAAGCCATCTCACAAACGTGGTATCATCCCAAGGTGTTGTCAGCACATTCTTAAGGGTGTTCAAAACCACAGTTGCCATACCAACAGTAAATACCTTGTACACGTGTCCTATCTTGAAATTTATAACGAAGAAATTCGAGACTTGTTGGTAAAAGAAAGTCGGTGCCGGCTAGAAATCAAAGAGCACCCAGACAAAGGGATCTATGTTAAAGGATTGTCGAGTATCACCGTTGATTCCTATAAGGACATGGAACAGATCATTGAGAGTGGAAGCAAACATCGTTCAGTTGGTGCAACACTTTTAAACGCAGACTCGTCCAGGTCACATAGTATTTTTATTGTCGATCTCGAGGTTTGTGTGAAAAATGAAAATGAAGAATCCTATCGAAGGGGAAAACTGAATTTGGTTGATTTAGCCGGTAGTGAACGACAGCGCAAGTCTGGGGCGACGGGTGAGCGGCTCCGCGAGGCAACAAAAATAAACTTGTCTCTCTGTATTCTGGGAAATGTGATCTCATCTCTTGTGGACGGAAGGTCTAAACATATTCCATATAGAGACTCTAAACTCACTCGTTTATTGCAGGATTCATTAGGGGGGAACTCTAGAACACTTATGATCGCATGTATTAGTCCTGGCCTCAACAACTATGAAGAAACTCTTAGCACTTTGCGATATGCCAAACGTGCTAAAAACATAAAAAACAAACCAAGGATAAACGAGGACCCAAAAGACAACCTTATTCGAAAGTATCAGGAGGAAATCAAAGTGCTAAGACAATTGATTGCTAAAGAATTTCAAAATCCCTCGTTTGCTCTTGAACATCTTCTGAGTAAGTGATGATTATTTTTCTGTGTACAATAAAAGATTAGCTTTCCCCACATTCTCAAAGTGTAAATCATTTTGTTTGTTAGTGTAATTATTTCATTTATATTTCAGTTCCTTTTAAGAATATTCTGGACCAAAAATATCTAACATCTAAATAAAAGTCGTTTGACAGTCTAGCTCGTCTAACTTATAATTATCTTACAAGTCGTTGGTCTAAATTAACGTAAATTAAGGTAAAGCTGTGGTAAATAACTCTCCTGAAACTCTGGTACATTATTCATTAGTTGTTAAACCTAGTCCTCACTAAAACATATGCACAAAGAGTCTTATGTCCTAATGAGGGAAGTCGCGACATAAGCATAAGAACAACCACAATTTACAAATATATCAAAATCTTCTGTTCTTCTTGTGCTTATGCTTAAGGTTGTGTCGCCAGTGAGGGCAACACTGACAAAAGCATAAAAATACGTCAAACATTCAGCCAATCATAGGCTGAGAACTTGGCTACAGGTTTTCCTCGCATCGCTGGAAACCAAACCTGGCGTCCATCATCTTGTTTTGTGTATTGTAGAGAGCACATATGATAACTAAAATTAGGTTGGCGCATGCGTACAGCGCTACGACTGTCCTCATCATGAAATGCACTCTTTTTTTAGGAAACAAGTTTGTAAGAAACTCAGTACCGAGATCTAAATTAATTGGTTGAGAAACTTTCAGTACTCGACTCAAAATGATAAGAAACTCGTAGATTTAGTGATAATCAACGTCCTAAGATTAGAATAACAAGCACTGAATGTTTTAAGGCGTTCATGTTTATTTCAAAATATAAAGTATATCAATCTTCCTTGTGTTATTCTTTGCATTGTAACTTTAAGATTCGTTTTGTTTTGTTATGTAAAGATTTCAGTCTTGTTAAGATTTGCAAATTATCATTTTTTGGCATTAACAAAATTTTGATCCTTAATAAATTATCTGCTAAGAAACTTCAGTACCAAAGTTCTCCAAAAATTTAAGAAGCGTTTGGTACTGAAGAAAGATCTTTTTAAAATTAGTATATCATAAAAAAAATAGTGCAAGACTTGTAATGCTTATAGACGTGTTTATGTCGTAGAGGACCAGGATTTAACAAATAAGTTCTAAATATCGCTAGTGTCAGTAATAGCGTCTTAAAAGAGAAGGAAAAATCGAGGTAACTGCTTTTTTGTTATATCATTTTCAGATTCAATGACAGAACACAGCTCAAAATTTGATCAATCGAAAAGATATTCTAACAAACTCATTGAAACTAGTTTTTCTAAGGGCCAAGGGATTCTAAATGAAAATGATCAAAAGCAAAGACCCCATGAAGAAAACGGAAAATTCGATAATGAAATTCTTCAAAGCAGTTTAAATGTTTATCAGGATAAATTGACCGAAGAACAAAAACCGCAACACGAATACGAAAGATGCAGTACTACGATAATGGCAGCCACTGCCACGGCAACTCAGTGCAATGCAGTGCATAACGATAATGGCAGAGGAAACAAACTGCAAAGTGTTACACTCGACATCAAGAATTCTAAGCGATCACTTCCAACAAAATCTGCAGTTTCTATAGGTACTTCAACGGATGATTTACAAGAATGGATTGCCAAACAATTTGCGTCAAATAATTTGTCGTCAGATTCTAAATGGAGCAGGTTGTTTTATAGTGACGAAAGTAATGAAAGTCAAACTGCAGCATTGACGGCACAAAAAAAGCGATCCTCATCGCGCGACGATGACGTAAGTTGCCTTTTATTCTTAAACTAACTAGACGCGTACACACGCGTTTACTCGGGCTACATAATGCTTGGATTCATAATTATGTTCTAAATTTTATTTAT
>JAOBRB020093413.1:0-14094 GCA_027575285.2 Zoanthus pulchellus
CGACAAGTGCGTGGGTTCTTTTAAGTCCCTCGACAGAGTGATCGAGAGACTGGACCTACGGTTTAACGTCCTTATCCTGATAAAGAAATGTTGTCACTTGCATTGTAAAACTCTCTTATATGATGCTTTTGTAATACACTTTTTTATAAAAATAACTTTCTAAGAACAATCAGTAGCTCGTGTTAAACAAAAATTAAGAACAATGTTTAGAACAAACTCGGGTCTTACCCGTGAGGCAGAAAATGTTTCTAACGGTTTGTTTTTTTGTTTCGATATTTTTCATTATTTCAAACCGCTTACAGAAATAAGAACAAATCAAGGACAATTGACGCTGAAACAGGCAAACAAATTAAGGACAATGAGCTGCGGCAAAATTTACTGGTCTTTATAAAAGCGTGGATTCCTGCATTTAAATGTCGCTTGTACAGTCGAACCTCGATTCAACGAGCTGCCAAGGTACCGAGAATTGCGTCGAGGTTTCGTACGTTAAAATACCTTTTGTGGGACTGACTAAATATTCGCTTCGTCACATCGCAACTTCGTTAAATTGACGCTAACATTCATAAATAAAGGTTTTACTGTATTTTAAAAATGAGATCTGCTCGACTCTTGAAGTTAAATGAATTTTAAAAAATGGTTAAAATTAAGGTAAAATTATACTAAGATTTTTCCCAACTTTTTTGAACAATAGTGTTCATCTTTTGGACAAACCTAAATTTAAAAAAAAAGTTTATTTCTGAGAATGGACAATGTTGTTCTAATACGTTTAAAAAAGTTTTTAATCAACTTTACTTTAGTCTTTACCTATTTAAAATTCAATTTAAAAACTGGCACCACGAGAATAAATTTAAGAAATATACTTTTTAGAACATATTCAGTATAAATCATGAATAGATGAATTATTATATGTTGTATAAAGTGGATTTCTTTCTTTTAAAGATCTTTCCCAAAGTTTTGGGTTACCATAGATATCGAGAATTATGCGAGTTCCTGAGCAAACATTTTAAAAAGCAACGGCGGCGTGCAGCTTACGTCATTATGCTATTTCGGTAATGTGTTCCTCTATCAAACAGTGCGTCATGTTTACTCCGAATGACAGATTAAAATAACATTGTCTAAATCTAATTAAGATAAGATGTACTGTTTTCTCAGGATAGCAATCTAGTTGAAGGCCAAATTACTAGGTTTTTACACGATACATATGACAAATTTATGTGTAATACATTTTACTAAAAGTGTAAATTATATTTAATACACGCTATTTTTATAATATCTAAATTTTACCAAGGCTCAAATGATCTAAATATTTTGGTTGCTTTAGCATCAACTTCTTCACAAATTGTTGTTAATTCTGTGAGCGAAGTAAAATGATGAGAGATTAAGACAAGATCGAGGCCAGACATTGGATAACAATTCTAATCGTTTGTATTTTAAGGAGATCGCTCTATTATTTGAATACATTTGCCATTTGGAAGAATTGTAGATATAATAAAAGATAAATTAACGGTGCTTCTGTGTTTTTTTGTCAACACTCAACCAGTAAAAAATGTTTTTTATGAAACAATCTGTGTACTCTTTTAGTATTACGTTTTGTCGCTGTTCGAAGTTGTGATATGAAACAGGAAGGAATTCATCGCTGGGGTAATAAGATGGAAAATCGAATTAGAAGAAAAGACTTTTCTCAAAGTACTTCCTTTGTAATTGTTGTCTCTAATTTCAATAATTTATTTCATTTCATCAATTCATGATTAACGCACAACATGATAATACTTTCAATTGTAAAAGAAACCATTTGCCTTTTAGCTAAAGTGGTTTTTGGTTAACTATTTTGAAATAATTATTGAAAACCTTTAAATTCTTCCTAGCTTAAATTAAAACCAAAAATCGATCAAGTTTATTCACCTATTTATCACACTTAATTATGAATAACTGAAAGAACAATTATATAATTGGTCAAGACAACTAAATATTCAAATATTTCTTTTATATAGTTTCATATATAATTGAGAGAAAAAGATAACATCTGCTACAATCTTGAAATAGTCTATTTTTCAAATGAAAGCTATTATTTTTTATCCTCATTTTAGTTTTGGTAAACAATATGTTAAATGAAAATCACAAGGCGTTGTGCAGATTCTGGTGACTTTTTGAGAAAACTTTCAAACACGAATTAAAGTTGCTTTTAACTAACATTTTTTCAGTCAATGAGTAAGATACAGTTTTCAGTTATTGTGTGACTTTATAAAATATATTGACCACCGAAGTGGGCCTACAAGTCTCAATATTGCACGGCGCTGTCAGTTAATTTACTCTGGGCTAGTACGTACGTGATGATTTCGTGGTTTAGCGTCGTCGTGCATGAGTGGCTTTGACCTTGAAACGTGTTTTACAAAACGGAGTCTACGTCATAGACATTCATTAGGCGCACAAAACAGAAATTGTAACGAAGCATTGTGTTTCTACTTCTCGTTGGAATAGAATGGTAATTATCGACAAACTCACCTGTTATAAAACAAGCTTAAGATGATATGTTTAACAAGAAACGAATGAAAACGGATTACCATTGTGACAAGTTTGAACTGAGCCAACATCACTTTATATTTTGTTTTAAACACAAACGACATTCAATATGGCGACAGTGAACAGGTTTTGTCACAGAGTAGTTAGACTACTTGCTTTGTTAATATGGATGCTGTTAAATGTCCATGGATCAAGCATTTTAACAACTAATCAAAGCATCACAAGTTTGACCTCGAGACGTTACTTCAAATCTGGAAAAGTAATTATCGGAGGTCTCTTTCCAGTACACACGAAGACCTGTAATGACATAAATTTAAGACCAGAATATCTTGGTTTGGCTGAAGCCATGGTTTTCGCTGTTAACGAGATAAACAAGAGTCCGTCTTTGTTACCTAATATTAGTCTAGGCTTTGACATTTACGATACGTGTCTCAATAAACGATTGACAATGCAATCAGCCTTAGAATTTGTGAACCTTTACAATTACGCAACCTATAGCAAGTACTGGCCGTTGGAAGTGAACTCGTCAAAGGCTTGTCGCCAAGAGATACAAAAAAGTCAATTACGAGCTGTGAGTGCGGTTGTAGGAACTGGGACCTCTTCCACTTCGACGCTTGTAGCTAATTTACTTCAAGTGGCTGATATACCGCTAGTCAGCTACGCCGCCACCAGTGACAAGCTAAGCAATACAAAAGAGTACCCAACATTTTTTAGAACAGTTCCTCCGGACCGCTTTCAATCCAAAGCTATGGTTGAAATTGCTAAACATTTTAACTGGAGCTACGTTACCGCTATTGGAACAGACGAGACCTATGGTCGCTCTGGAATAGAGTTTTTTAAATCTCAAGCAAAGCGGCATGGGATCTGTGTAGAAACAGAGAAATATTTCCCGCACGAAGCTAACAGCGGGCAAAAGGAAATTCAGAACATAATCGCAGAGTTAAAGAAGAAAGAGAAAAAAGCACAAGTTATCATTCTTTACTGTAATAAAATCAATGCAAGAAAAGTGATGAATGAGGCAGCAAGACAAGGACTCGTCGGGAAAACCTGGATTGCAAGCGAGGCTTGGGTGAACAAAAAAGTGTTTGAGGGCCTTTCTCACAATGTTACAAGTGTTGTGAAAGGTCTTTTGGGTGTCTCATTCTCAACTACGCGTGTAGACAGCTTCAAACAACACATGCTGAGATTAAACTCTTCTTATGCACCAAATCAATGGTGGAAGGCGCTCTGGAAATCCTCACTTTGGGAAAAAGAGTATAATTGCAAGTTTGACCAATCTTCCCATAGTACGAACGGCACAAACAAATGTCCTGATTTACTACAGATCACGGAGAAAACCTTTTCTAAATTTTATGACGTAAAAGATGCGGCAGTGATAGACGCTGTGTATGCTATCGCCCAAGCAATAGACTGGACTCACAGGTGTAAAAAGATAAATGGGACTTTTCCATTGGATAAATGCGCTGCCACACACCCATTTACAGAACCAGAGGACGTCTTACGTTATCTCCCGCACGTCAACATGAAAGGACCCATCTCACAGATTAGTTTTGACCAAAATGGCGACTACCCTGCTGATTATACGATCCGCAATCTACAGCTTATTGACGGCAAACGATGGCTCTTGAAAGAAGTCGGGAGCTGGAATCAGCGTAGAGAAAAAGCTCTTGAAATTCGAGATAACACTATTGTATGGAACGACCACCTCGGTCTTGCGCACGCGCATCTGGTTCCTAAATCTGTCTGCAGTGAGGAATGTAAGCCAGGTAATTACCAAGTGACGTCGCATGAATGTTGTTGGAAATGTGCCGAATGTCCAGAAAATGAGATCTCAAAGAATTATGGGGCGAAAACATGCACTCCTTGCAAAGAAGGATGGAGAAGAAACGCTGACCGTACTGATTGCAAAAAGATTCCTATACATTTTCTCACAATTTCAGACTCCATAGGAATTGTTGTCATGGTACTAACAGGATTGGGTATTACCGCTACAATTTTTATTGCAGGCGTATTTATCAAGTATAATTCGACGCCTATTGTTAAAGCAGCCAATAGAGAATTGAGTTATCTTCTGCTAGTTTGTATAGGTCTGGCTTATTGTTCGTCTGTTATCTATTTGTGGGAACCTACGATATTATCTTGTATTTTGTACAAACCAAGTTTTTTTCTCCTTTCGTCTACGATAGTCCTTGTGTTAGGTTCCAAAACTCGCCGCATTGTAAAACTTTTCCAAACAAAAATGCCGAACTCTAACCGTAAAAAGGGTATATTGAGAAAGTATAGCCATATATGGATTGTTGCAGCTGTGGACTTTTTCATTGTGATAGTTCTTATCATTTGGACAGTAGCTGACCGCCCTTCGCCATATTTAAACAAAAACTTGAAAACTGAGTACATCAAAGAATGCAAATCGTACAGTAGCACCACGGGAGCGATTTGTTCTTATTTATTAAGCGCCATTCTCGTTATACTTTCCTTGGTTTGTTGTTTCTTCGCTTTTAAAGCACGGAAACTTCCTCACAACTTTAACGAGGCCAAGTACATTGGCTTTTCTATTTATATCGCGTCATTATCATGGTTTACCTATTATCCAGTGTTTTTAACGGTCGAAAGCAAATACAAAGTGTTGCTGTCTTGCGGAAACACATTTATAACAGCCACCGGAATGCTTGTATGTTTGTTTGCGCCAAAAGTGTACATAATCCTCCGCTATCCGCACAAAAACACTACAAACTACATGAAAGCTCAAATAACAGATCACACATTTCGACGCAATATTGTTAAAGACAGAGCTAGAACGTTATCCACATATTCGGTTCCAACAAGCGAAAGCCCGAATTTAACATTGAATTCACGTGGTTCACCCCGTAATTCTCATTTTCAGGGTTCGCCGAAGTCGCGAATACGTTGTTTAGTGACAAACAATGCAGTGAACAGAACACAGGCGGACTGCTCGCCCAAAAACGTCCGGTTAAACGTTGGAGATTCGCACGGATTATCCAAATGTAAGGAAAACGGTCACATTCGGGCTACTGAAGATTGTATCCAACTAGAGGAAGTTAGTTGTCGTCCTGTCGATGTTTGACAACATGTTTAAAATTTTTATCTAAACGCAGTTTAACTTTAATCCAGGGAAGGGTAGGGGATTTCTTTTTATTCCTGAATAGCCTGTCATGTTTAGACAAGAGCCCTACAACTTTTTTCCCAAAACTTAGTTTTCAAAATATGCATGTTTATAATTTAGTAAGTATGTCAGGGAGCTCCTGGTATGTTTATCGAATTCCTTAAGTTAAAAACAATGATGTGATTCTTTTGCTCTTTTAGTTGGTTATCACAAATAGGTATCCAGTAGAGTAGCCAATAGACCAGTTTCGCATTCCTAGTTGCCACTGATTTAAATGACTGCAGATTCCTTTTACACAGTGTTAGCTTCAATATGAAGTCAAATATTTCTCTATGCCAATGTAGTCTTACACTTCTCACACCTGCGTGTATTGTTGGTGTGACCTCTCGCTCTCTACCAATAATATTTTTGAATATTTAACAACAAAACGAAGCTAATACTGTGCAAAAGGAATCTGCAGTCATTTAACTCAGCGGCAACAAGGAATGCGAAACTGGTCTATTAGAGTAATGGTTGAGTGTTAGACCTATACACAAGGGCAAGTTATCCCCGTTATAAATTGTGTTATCATCAAATGGATCGCTTACCGAGGAAGTGAACCTTTTTTAGTTGTACTATCACTAATTAGTATGATTCCTTGCGGTGATTATAGAAATGGTGCTTGCGCGCCGATTGGTTGAGAACTTCGTTTTCTCTGGCTATAATCATCGCGCGGTGCATGACTATAGCAATGACGGCTTTCCTGAGTTTACAAAATGGCGGCCAGGTTTGTTGCTGTTTCGGAGTCGGAGATTTTTTAAATTGTTGTTCTATTGTCTCGAATAATCATCTTAGCAATTATACTATAACAACTTAATAGTCACCTTAGGCTCAGTGAATATCGCGATAGTATTCGAGAATATTCACGTTGCCTTCGGCGACTAATTGTTAAATACACCGAATAACAAGGCAGCGACCTTTTTCAATTGTATTATCATTAAATTGACCGAATATCAAGGCAGTACACTCTGTTTTTTTTATAAGAATCTTTTTTATAAAAACATGAGGCTGAAAATTGCCAAAAATCTAAGAACATGGTAAGAACATTCTGTGGCTGAGAAAAGGTTATCTATGATGAAATAATTCATACAGTGTTAATGAAAAATTTGCATGGGCTTCTTGACTAAAGTTTGCAGATATCAATTCTAAATCACGAGTTTTCATTCGTATACCAGCTACTGTATTTAAAAATTCGATACAGTATACAAAGTACATGTAGAAATCAATGTATATAGAAAAGTACCACATACGGTACATGTGTTATTTATATTGTCTAAAATCACTAAAGCTACTCTTTCTTATGAAAACAGAAGAGTGCAATTTTTTTTCTACACTCATTGATGTTATTATCTAAAAAATCATCGATTTTCAGAAAATACCATACAACAAATAAATTGGATTAACAAGGATAGCTTCGCCCTTCTAAGTCTGTATATGATAATGACAACTTGATGTTGTCGAAACGTCATTTTTTATCGTCAGTGTTTGTTTTGAAACTAATAAATTATAAAATAAAAACAATTAGATTATTTCAAATAATTAAATATTACCACCAGAATTCTTTAACTTATTCCGCATGCAGTTTAATTGATACATTAGATTAATCATAAATTCTACAATACTTATGATTATTTCTCTTGGCCTTTAAAAATAAAGAAATGTTATTTAAGATCTGCTGTTGTTTTTAAAATTTTAGAAAGAAAATGTAATATTATCATGCATCACAATTTTATTCATTAAAAACTTATTCTGAGATTTTACATTGCCGCGATAGGGGGGCAAAATAAGGAGTTTTTGGAAAAACCAGGGAACAATACTGGGCAATATTAGGCTATATTTTGACATTGAGCAATAAAAAACAATAAAAGGAATTTATGGTAAAATCAGGTATTAGGCTATGTTAAACTACATTAGGCGATATTGAACAATATTGGGTAATATTGCGCGATATTTGGCCTCAAAGTAGTACTCGTTGATTTCCACTGTTAGTCTTTTTCCTTGTGTTGTGACACAAGAAAAAAGACCGTTTCCAATAAAATATCGAATTTATTTTACTCGAGTGGTTCGTTATGTATTTCCCTTGCGTGAAGGAAAATATTTCTTTTTACGTTCATTAATTATTACGTAAGTTTTTTCAACAAAATTGAATTAAAATTCAAAAGGCTATCACTACCCAGACTAAGAAAATAAATAACGTCATTGAATTCTTATTGACGTATGGAGTATGTGAAGCAATTACTATGCATAAAGAAGAGCAGTAAAAAAATTAAGATTAAAAGCCTGTTGAAAAATCTTTTGCTCAAATTCCACTTTTCTCTTATAACTTGAAATTGAGTGAATTTCTTTTGGGTTTTGGCCTTTGAGAAAGTCAAATAGCATTATCAACAAAAGATTGGGCCGTGATCATGACGAAGTAAAAATAAATAACATTTTAAAAACGTGCATCAACAATAAATCACCTTTTGAGCTTGAAGGACGCGCAAATAAAAGCCGTTGACCAAGGTAATTCTCACAACGCGATCATTTTATGGTAATGTTTGAGTTGTTTTTAAAATTGTAAAATACTTGTTCTAGGATATTATAGTTGTTTTAAGACTTTAAAGTTAGTCTATTCGTTACTTAGGGTTACAAAATGTATTAATAAGACTGTCAAGGGCGTTCAATTTCAAAGTGAAAATAAAATTCTTAATTTTTTTTCTTATATTCTGTCGTCCATATACTTTTAAAACCATTATCGGAAACAGTGTTAAAAACTAGTTGTTTTATTTAAAATAATAACTACATTCTGTAATGATTATTTTTCATCATATCAGTTTATTGATAATCGAATAACGGTTTTTGAATGATTGAAATGTTTTCATTTATACCACTTTTCTTCTACTGTATAAAAATCTTTTTTCTTTCAATAAATGAATAATTCTACAAGAATCTAAATTATAAAGCTAGTGAAATTATTTCTAATTGGGTGGCTATTTCAACTCGGGGAGTGAGAACGGTAGAAACAATTGCTTGCCAGATCGAGATATTTTTTTCATCTCATTTGAATTGTCCATGTGTTGAATAGCCGGAAAATAATACGTATTTTTTCCACGTTACTAAGACGACATTAATCAGTTGTTCGTCGACTAAACTGAAAAGCTGGTTTTCACTCGCGACTGATTCGACTTCGGATTCACAATAGGAAGCGCAGAGCGATACAATCTAGTGAAACTACTCATGTTGTCGGAGTCGAATGTAGAGCCAGAGTCATTTGAGTCATAAGAGGAGTCGGAAGAAAACGGGAACATATTATGACTCCGCTCACTACTCCGATCTGTGATTTTCACCAGGTCATAAGCGATCTTACGACTCCGATCTGTGATTTTCACCAGGCATAAGCGATCTTATGACTCCATTTCCGATTTGACTGTAAAAAACGTAACAGTTACTACGGCTTATTTACTTTTACAAAACATTTCATCCCGTCATACCCAACAAACTAAAACCGTTTAGAACATGATGAAAACAGGACTGTTTTGATGATTTTTTAAAAAATATATACCAGTATATTTTGACAGCCTTTTCAGCTGAAGATAACTCGACCGCATCTTGAGTTGATGTATTTTGTTACCGGTAAATGGTTGATAATGGTTGATTTTGTGTTTGTGATTTCTCAATTCATCGGTCACCTTTAATAATTACTGAAGTCTGAAGTCATTCTCATTGCTTTCAATTTTGAACTGAAAAATATTACGATAAGTTTAGAGTATCGTCATCGGCTGACCGCGAGAACGGTCAATTCATAGTTGTATTTTTTTGTTATCGATTCGTCTCATACATCCAACCATTTCCTTTTAGTTTTGATACAATCAAGAGGTTTAGCAACAGTCACATAAATGTTTATTTTAGACAATTCCCACAAAGGTCAAAAATGTGAAAGATTTTTAGTCTGGCGTATATGGCTTTTAACTCGAAAACCATCACTTCTTCTTAATATAATAGCAGTATAATCTTTTACCATCTCTAGCAATGATCTAGGAGATTTGTTTTAAAAACCAGTTGAATACATCATTTAATGTTTACTTTATCCTTTCAAAGATATATTTGAACACAAATTTTACCACTGAGTCACTGACACATGCAAATGAACTAACAGAGAGAAAAGTTTTTTTAAAAACAAATTTGTACAGCATTTTAAGCATGTCGATTTATTTCCTCTAAAAGTGTCAAATTATTGAAGCCAAAAACTGCAAAAAGGTAAATTTAAATATTTTTCATAGCAGCAATCGCCCCCTTATTAAAAATATAGTGAAGTACAGATTATTACCCAACACCTACTGGTTATCGTATCTTAAAATGTTTTCATATTTTTTATCATTTTGATAAAAGTTATTCTCATCTTGTTCTTCAGAATCAACCAGAAAATGGTATTTTTGCGTTCAATGCTAAATTAATGTTTTTTTAGAAAAACAATTTTTGTCAACAGAAAGAACATGATAATTAAAGTGAGAGCAGCTGGTATTATTTTTAAAAAGGCTTTTGTTGTCTTTGATGGTAATGCAAAAGCCGGAAAGTTTTCATGTTTTTTAAGAAGGCTCACGCACGACACACAATTTATCCTTCTGCATTGGGACCAAAACAGCTAACATTCAAGTTTTTGAATTATTGAATCATATCATCGAGCTTCGTCAAACACGGTACGCGTAAAGCGTACACTTCGTATATGGTTGCAAGTAGGTTAGAACCTTTTGTTTTGAACGATTAATATGGTTTCTTTTTTGTTGCTGTTTTGAAAACAATTACCGGATAATGTTTGATGTAAAAGGGTGCACGTTGTGTTTTCGTGATGAATTTATTGTAGTAAAACAAGTTGAAGACTCGACCAGCAAAGCTTGATAAGTAAACAAGTACTTTAGTGGCGGGAATCATTTCAGCTTTCCTTTGCAAACAATTTACGTTGCATTTATCACCATGACAGAAACAATACGAAATTGCTATGCAAAATTTGCATATGTATAGTTTATTTTGCCTACACCACATGACTGAGTTGCAATACACGGAGAGTAATTATTTGTAAGCCAAACCTCGTGCTTAAAATAGCTGATACGTTTAGAGACGTTGAAACTTGTGACGAGTTCAAGAAGCCTTAGAATGGACATGTGAACTGGGCATGGAAACACAAAACCAATGATAGCTTTCACTTCATGTCTGTCTGTCAACAGGCTTTTACACGTAAAGACAAGTTTTTTTTGCCTCTGGTACTTGAGCCGTGAGAAATTGTTGAACCTTGAAAGGTAAGGCAGGCGGCATAAGTTGAAAGAGTTCAAATTATGCTTAATGACAATAATTCAAACTTCCCTTTTTAAAAAAAACCATTGAATCAAAGCCAAAAACAATTTCAGGTAATGTTGGCTTTTTCAATATGTGACTGTATGTAATTCCTCATTTACATTTTGAAAAACTTATTGACAATATTTCAACACCAATGTGGCAATTTATCTTATAAATTTTACCTTACAGAGTGTATCAAGTAATGTTCTTAATGTTTTTAATGTTCTTTCTTTATGTAACAGGAATATTAGAAGAAAGCTGGAAAGTTAACAAGTGATGCGGGAAAAGTTCACTTTACAGTGAAGGA
Source organism: Zoanthus pulchellus (assembly GCA_027575285.2). Taxonomy (NCBI): domain Eukaryota; kingdom Metazoa; phylum Cnidaria; class Anthozoa; order Zoantharia; family Zoanthidae; genus Zoanthus; species Zoanthus pulchellus. The sequence continues at coordinate 11,301 of JAOBRB020093413.1, forward strand.
TAAGGATTTGAAGTTTAAAGGCATTCCGTTGAGTTGAAGGCTTGCTATTTTCCCTTTATCCACTTAATGCTGTTCGTAGCAACAATACTCTTCCACGCCAGAATGCGCATTTGAAATATTCCACTCTTGTTTGGTCAACGCACAGGATATACTAGAGATTATCAAAGACCGCTTTTGACAAGTTGTGGCGGAAATTGAAAACTATATTCAGCAACTCTTATGTGAAAGTTTTTGAATTTTAAAACTTTTTTGAGGAGAGCTCAGCTTATCCAGAGTCCAGACTGATCGTATTTTCTTGCGTATCCGCTGTCGCCAGGTCCCTGAGTGTTGTTGTTATTTATTCTTCGTTCCAGGTCTCGGTCATTTGCGCTCCTTTAAGATCAAATCTAGTTACAAGTCTTTTTTGTGTTCTCTTGCCCTATTACAGAGGTGACATTCAAATTTCTCAAAGATTGCCAAGCTACTGGGATATTCAAAGCTACTTCGCTATTTTGTGTTGTGAACGGAGTTATGAATGAGTGTAGTAATTCAAGACGGTGTACACAAACTACCTCACACACCCTAAAACTGCCTTCGCAAGCGGAGTTTGATGTTTTGGACCACATAGACGAAGATACACTTAAAAGACTAATATCAGAGTTAGGACTGGATGTTAAACACGATTTGCCCGACTTAAAGGGCCAAATTCAGTTGCCAGCGTGCTATGATGTTGATGAAGAACCAGAAAGATAACGTTACGTTCTGTGGAGCCTGCCAAATATGGTACTAGTTCAGCGCCAAACTTGGTTTTGGTTGTAAAAATGGAAATATTTGTACAACGCAACAGAACCTCGGTTTCACATAATTTGAAATTGCAGAAAAAAGGACCAAAAATATTTTTGAGCTTATGAGTTATGAAAAAATTTTGACCTTTGGAGCAGGAAAAAAAAACACGCTTCTAAATTGGTGCCTGATTGTTGGAAGTACTTCAAGCGTGGCCAGTTGTAAGTTATCATATGGCACCACTGAGATAGTTGAGTGTCTTAGGGACTATCATCTGGCCAGAAGAAACATAATTAGGGACTATCATCTGGCCAGAAGAAACAAACTTATTTTATTTGCTTGTTCGTTTTTCTGCGTGGTTAGTACTCCAATAGAATTAGTAGTTATCAATAATATGTCTCAATCAATACAAAAGCTTTAGCGGAAATCATTGGATGAGAGCAATTAAAAGTTCCAGGATTGCGGAAAAGGAGTGTCTTTAAATAGAACAGATTGAAGAAATGTAGTAAGAAAAATTTTATCACCCACGGAGTAAGGTTTTCAGAGCCAAGACTTGTTATGCCTTTTTCTTTCAAAGTGGCATCACTTAATCAACTCACAACTTTATGGCATGCTTCGAATTCTTGTTCGTTCATTCTCATTAATACCCAAATGGGTGATGATGTTTAAAATGCTAATAACTGAGTGATAAGGTTTATAACAAAAGGTGAAGGTTATAAACACGAGCCCATAGATATGTGAAGTATTTGCGCTGTTAACAGTCAAAGTTCTTCTCAGGAATGTGTTTCAAAAGAAAACAATTAAAGTTTCATTAAAGCTATTTTAACTGCGTTGTCAATTCTTAGTTAAGGTAGAGTACATTTTTGCTTTGGGCTAGAATGATTATTGTCCATTAAACCTGTGCTTTATAATGTATCCGGGCCTTTAATATTGAATAATACTTTATAGTCAATGTCGTGGCCATTTACATACAGAAACAAACTTAATTTTACAAGGTTTTTTTTAATAAAAATCAGCATATTTTCGGAGAGGCTCATTGTTCTAAATTTTTAGACGATTTCAGCCTTTTATTGTTCTTAATTCTGTTATTATTTCTAGAAGCTCAAACTAAACAAAAAAGCTCATAAAAATAAACAAGGCATCGCAAAACCAAACCCTTTGCATTTTATTTGTAATGAAATATAAAGCACCGCGAGACTTCTTGTGATTTATATTCAGTACATGTGTTGCTATCAAAATTGATTTAAGAGTTTTGGTGAATTAAGTCTCTACGTAAAACGTTTTCATAGATATTCTGAGCCTGAGATTGTTTTTTTAAAAATTGTTGTTAAGTTGTTCTTAAAAAACTGAATAAGCCGCGTGTAATTTATTTAAAAGTCGCGGAGAAACTGTGATGCTTATGTATAAAAAAATTATGTGATACTAAGAAAATACACAAATGTAGTTTCTAAAACAGGAATATACTGAACCCATAACTTTTATTAACAACCACAAATCTTGTAATCAATGGTTTTGTGGTTATATTGTCAATTTGATCATTTCCGAAAAATAGAAGCATGTGGTACGTGGTGTTGAGCAGACATTACGTCAGAGAATCAAGAGCTTGCAGAGATTTAAGGCCCAGGGGGGATGGGGTCGGGGGTGGTGAAACTTGCCCATATAAGGTATTAAAATATATATGCCAAATTAACTAGATGCCCCATCGCGGACATGAAGCAAACGTGATACCCTATCCCAGACTCTCAAGCTCGAAAACCACCCCCCTATATAGGGCGGCACGTTCTCATATACCTTATATATGTCAATAAATCGGTGAAAAACCAGCGCAAAACAGTGTACGGTCAATTAGTAATAAAACCTGATGAAGACTGGTAAAGGTCAGTCGAAACATTGTTGGGTATCAGTTTTAAACATTCTTTAAGGTCTGAGATAAGGACGGCTCACCATCAGCATCAATCTAATATAACAATATAGTTGATGTTCGCGGGCGTAAATATGTTTTGGGCCCGACTCAGGCTCATTTTAGCCCGAG
>JAOBRB020093524.1:0-12142 GCA_027575285.2 Zoanthus pulchellus
CTTTAAAAGTAATTAAGAGCACTTTAAAGATAATTCTATATTTGACTGGCAGCCAATGCAATGATTTCAGAAGCGGCATTATATGGCAGTATTTACTTTCTTCAAATATAAGGCTAAGGGACTTTCATAGTGTGGGTGAGTTAGTATTGGGTATGGGTGATTTTAATGGACATATTGGTAAATGGATTGAGGGTTATCAGGGTGTGCATGGAGGAAATGGAATTGGGGAGAGACATTTGGAAGGAAAGATGTTAGAATTTTGTGATGAAAAGGCACTACAGGTATGTGGCAAACTTATGGTTTGAACAGGAAAGGGGAGAAGAGGAAAGTGATGTACAGTGTAAGGGAAAATAGGACATAGATTGACTTTTTACAGATGACTTAGTTTTGATGTGCGAAACTGCACCAATGGAGGGACTGAGGGAGAAGTTCTGGAATTGGAAGGTGGCATTAAGAGAAAGGGGCTGAAGGTGAACCTAGGAAAGACAAAAGTGTTAGTGAGTTGTGTAAAAGGTGAAGCAACTGTAAGTAAGATTGATCCATGTGGTATTTGTGGGAAGCAAATAATGGCAAATTCAGTGTTGTGTGTGAAGTGCGGTAAATGGATACATGGTAGATGTGCTATAGTAAAGAGAGTGACCCCAAAGTTGGCAAGAGATTTTGTCTGTGGAAGATGCAAGAAAGAAGCTAATAGATTACTTACATAGTTGGACTGGTGCAGGAATTGTGTGAAGAGGTGGTTCACAGTGAAAAGTTACTGTTATTTAGGGGATGGTGTGAATGCAAGTGGTGGTTGTGAGGCAGCTGTGACAGCAAGGGTGAGAATTGGGTGGGTGAAGTTCAAGGAATGTAGAGAGTTACTAAACTCAAAAAGGTCCTCGCTTAAGATGAAAGGAATGATTTATTGCAGTTGTGCAAGATCAGTGATGTTATATGGGAGTGAGACATGGTGTTTGAGGAAAAATGAGATGGAAATTTTTAGAAGGACCGAGAGTCAGAGCAATGGTGAGAGCAATATGTGGTGCAAAACTAATGGAGAAAAAGAAGACAGGGGACCTAATGGAGATGTTGGATTTGAAGGAAACAGTGGTCCAGATGGCAAAAGCAAATGGAGTGAGATGGTATGGGCATGTGTTAAGGATGGATGATGGGCATGTTTAGAGAAGAGCATTGGAGTTTGAAGTGAAAGGGAAGAGGAAACAAGGATGACCAAGGAAGACATGGAAAATGCAAGTGGAGAAGGAGAGCAAGAGCATTGGCTTGAAGAAGGAGGATGCAGTAAATCGAGCGAGATGTTGAGTTGGAGTTGGAGAGATTGCTGCCAGAGTGGAGTATATCCGGCCACCCCCATTTACGGGGATAAACCCGGATCAAAATTGGATTAATCAAGATTGATGATCTGAAATTTTATTTTAGCAATAGTTTCTCTCAATTAATGTAATAATTTAAATTTTACTTTAATTTACATATTAATTACATTTATTTATTTATATTTTTACCATTGTAGCTAATGTAGACAATTCAAACTATACAGTATACGTAGCTAATATTAAACGAGTGTTCATGCATGCACCCCACCCCAGAGGCCCTAAAGATCTGCAGAGTCTTAGAACTTGGTTATCAAAGTTATGATTAAAAAAATGGTTATCAGTTGAAAGTATATTTAAATTTTATTAGAAGCACTTTTATTTACCTGTAATATAATAAAATAAGAAATTGGAATAAAACCAAATTGTCAGTTTGATATAAAAATACCCAAATTGATTTTTTGCTTAGAACTTTATCATTTATTCAATAATAGTTTAATTTATACTTTTCTGAAAATCCGGGAAGTGTATGAAAATGGCATCATGTACTGTATAGACCTGGTTGTTGACTCCTTATAGGTTTTGTTTGCACACCCCAGCTAGAATGTTCTGCATATGGGTCTGCAGTTCTCACATTACAGTAGTTTTATATTTACCAATAAATAATTAATATAACAAGTATCTTAGTAGCACTAGAAGTGGAATTTGGCTTGAAAATTAACAATCGGAGGTACAGGTACTATCCTGCCCCGAGTATCACCATGTAGCCTACAACTGTGGTACTCAGATAAATTACAATTTATATATAACTGAAGGTTATATAATTCATATGAGTTTGATTAATTGATTATTGCTTTTCCAGATTGCCCACATTGTTTATTGCTGAATGTGTATTGGTTTACTTAGATCCTGAGAAGTCGGCTGCCATCATCAACTGGGCAGGCAGAAACTTCAAAACTGCATTATTTGTCAATTATGAACAGGTTGGTACTAACAGCTATATTATGCACAGTAGTATAATTTATATGGTGTGGTTTAAATGTGGTTTTTAAATTAAATTTCAAACCAGTTTAAATTTTTCAAACTAGTTTAAATTTTTCAAACTGGCTTTATTCTTTTTATTCAGTGCAGTATAGCAGTGACTAATAAAAAGGGTTCTTCATATATAAAATTTCTACATTCCACCCACTACCTCACCCAGGCACCATTTTCTGCTTACCTCCCATTTTTTTCTATATATATTTTATTTTTTTCTCTCTTTACTTTTCGTCTTGTGCTTTTGTTCTTTTTTGTTCAATGTTTTTTTTACTTTTCTTTTTCTTTAACTACTGACGTTTGCATTTGTTTGGATCTGTAGTCTTATGTACCTCATCTCCACTTGACCACAAAAGTAACCGTTGCTAGCATATACTAATTTTTCGATATAGTTATCGCTAGTTATTGGTCTCAGATTGACATGCAGGGCTCGAACTTAACTTTTTAGTCCTCTCGCAAAGTTTTTCTAGTAAGATTTATTTTTACTAGCAAAATTAGGAACCTCACTAGCTACTTTTCAATGCGCCCATTTTCCCTTTGGGAACTAAATCAATGTAAAGATTTTCAGGGACCTGAAAAGTGAAAAAATAAATGTGAAAAAAATGTGTATCAAAGCGTTAATTTTGTGGTATCCTTTGCCGCTATACTGACATCCGCCACCTATTAAAATCACGAAATCAGTCTCTGCTTACTCACATAGAATGGGAGCGCATAGCTAATTTGAACGTAAGTTCCATATAAAACCGCTGACCAGTTATTGCCCTCAATGTTTTCGTAGTTTTTTCGCCACAGGGTTCTTGAACAGCTACATTTTTATTCGAGAAGAAGGAGAAATACCGGTACTCGCAAATATTTGCTAGAGGATATTTCAAAAAACCACTCGCATTTCGCGAGTTTGCGAGTGCTAATTTTGAGCCCTGACATGAGAAGAATTAATTGGTTTTAAAAAATAAACTATTAAATTGAAATTGCAAGAATTGTTCCTTGTTTTCTATGCGTGCCTTACGTACAAAAAGTGAATAATAATGAATAATCTGTTTGCGTTTTGAAGCTCTTTTCTCGTGCCCAAAAGTCATGTTTGTATATACATCGTTAATGAGTTGAAATAAAATTTATTATTAGTAGCTGTTATAACAGGTCTTCACTTAATATATTATAAGTACTATTTGATGTTGGAGGAAAAAGTGCAAGTCAGGGGTCCAAAACAAAATCAAAACTCTTTAGCCATTACTGTGTAGGTAATCGATGACTTGAACTTTCAACTCATGCATGACAAGATCATGCATCTTAAAACAGTCCTGAACAATAATTTAGTGTGAGATTCAGATACTCAACCTTTAGTTTCCTCCTTGGCTTCACCTCAGGGATCACTAAAGGTCATTTCACTGGGGAAAGAAATTTCATTGTTTTCCTATTCGTGTTTGCAGGTGAACATGCAGGATAGGTTTGGTCAGGTTATGATTCAGAACCTCAAGGTAAATGTGTATATTAACTTGTTTTATTCATGATAAGATTACTTGTCTAATGAATAACTTTTGCTTCCATTCAAAATTTCCCGTCAAGCTTTGTTCAGTCTTTAACATCAAACTACTGTGTTACCCAATACAAGACTGTGCTGCAAATTTTCATGCAGATATAAATAAGAATATTTAAACATGAAAAAGGTCTATATCATACACCTGTATAAAATATTTAGACCTGTCAAGTTGTGGTTAATGCAGGACTCAAAGTTAAAAAAATCATTCTTGCCTTTCTGTGACTGGTATGTATACGTTGCGAACTTTAATTACAAAATTAAAAGACATTGAAAAGTGATGGTAAGGTAGCCGCCACTTCTGGTACATAATTTTGTTTTATTATCCGTTGGAGATGAAGATTTGTGACCACGCATGAGTTTTAAGTCGCAAATGGAAAAATTTAGTCACATACAGTTGCAATTTTGAGCACTGAAATGAAATGGGGTACAATGCTAGCTCTGCTTCAATGCTCAGTTTTACATGTACAGTTTGTTCATTTACTTGCGACTCAGGATTAATAAGTACTGGAAACACAAATCTACGGTTTGTTACTGTTTTCAGTCGTCTACCATCCTTAAAGACTTAATTTGAAATACACAAGTGTGTTTACTACTTCTTATGGAAGCATGTGTTGCATTAGTGCATGTTTTTGTACAAAACAACAAAGCTTAGACTGTTTACGGTCTTTTCGCCCAAATTCATTTCTCCCCAAACAACTTTGCCCCAAACTTTGCCCATAACTTTGCCCCATAATCGAAGTCACTTCACTCCAATAAAAACTATATGAAAAATAAAATACAATTTCTCAAATATTTGAGCTGGTACTGACAACAGAAGTATACTTTCAAGTTCAAGTTCATCTTTTCCTCGGCGCATTCAGATAAGAGCAGGCTTTCAGCAACCACTTGGCTAATTGTTCATTGGCCTCGTATTTATCCCACAATTCGAACACCTTAGTCTGTATCTCACGGTACTTTTGTCTTTGAATTCTTTTTAGTTTGCTGTCTGAAGCAAGATGAAGTGTCTTTGATGGGTCGAAGTGACTTTGTTTGGGGCGAAATGACCATGGGGCGAAATGACTGGGGGCGAAATGACCATGGGGCAAAATGACTGGGGGCAAAATGACTGGGTGCGAAATGACCATGGGGCAAAATGACTGGGGGCAAAATGACTGGGGGCAAAATGACTGGGGGCAAAATGACCATGGGGCAATATGACCATGGGGCAAAATGACCATGGGGCGAAATGACTGGGGGCAAAATGACCATGGGGCGAAATGACCATGGGGCGAAATGACCATGGGACGAAATGACCATGGGACAAAATGACCATGGGGCGAAATGACCATGGAGTGAAATGACCATGGGGCGAAATGACCATGGGGCGAAATGACCATGGGGCGAAATGACTGGGGGCGAAATGACTGGGTGCGAAATGACCATGGGGCAAAATGACTGGGGGCGAAATGATTGGGGGCGAAGTGACCATGGGGCAAAATGATTGGGTGCGAAATGACTGGATACCGCTGAGACTGATTGTGTTTATATAAAAAAATAGATATTTTTCTTTACCACCTGCTGTCCAGGGCATTCTTTAACGTTTTGCATTTATTTATAACGTATTTTCTTAAGGATATAGTGAGTTGACTATTTGTTTCGTTTTCATGTGAGTTTTCGTTCGTGCGAATTTTACTCATTGGCATTTGTAGACTATTATGTATTTAAGGAGTGCGATGTCATTACTGATTTATCCATGTATCACTAGTAACATTCAACTGGTGGTTTGTTTTTAATACGGTTCATTTTTTTACATTTTTTCGCTGGTTTACTATATAATATAGTTTATGGTTTAGCTTATTTTTGCTCAGTAGCAGAGCCAGTTGATAGTTTTATTAACGTTTAAGGAAGGCTTACAAACCACATTAAATTTTGGATTAATATTCAAGTGCCAGAATTTATTTGCGAAGTTATCACCAAAGGTTATAATCTTCCTTATGTTCACACTCCTGCTCAATAGAAACAATTTATCAGCTCTAAATGATAGCACATTCGTAACCGAATCTATTAAAGATTTACTTGCTTCTGGCCGAATTGTAGAGCCACCTAAGACTAGTTTAGCTGTGGTTAATCCATTATCGGTCTCTGCTCAGTCCTCTGGAAAGAAGAGGTTGATCCTCGATTTGCGATGTGTTATTCAGTTCATCCTCAAAAAAAAGTTCAAATTTGAAGATCATAGAAAAGCTTTAAGGCCCATTTAAACGGATCAAACATGTTGGTCAAACATCATCAAACATTGTTGGGTGGTGTTGGATGGTGTTTGATTAATGTTTTATGCTCGAGTGTTTAAACGAATCCAACACTATCCAACAATGTTGGATCTCGGTACCAGACCCATGAAATTTTTCAACAAGATTACCTATTTTTGATCACGTGAGCATAAATGTTTGACGATGTTTGATGAAAAGTTTGAAAAAAGTCAAACTTCATCCAACACTGTCCAACACCATCCAACATGTTTGATTGTGCTGTTCAAACGGGTCAAACATGTTGCGTCCAACAATGTTTGATGATGTTTGACCAACATGTTTGATCCGTTTAAACGGGCCTTTAGATTATTTTTCCTCGGGAGGTTACTCCACTAAATTTGATTTAAAGAGTGATTATCATCATATTGACATTTTTTCACCGCATCAAGTTTTTCTAGGATTTCCTCGGATCTTTCCCAATGGCGTCACCAGATATTTTGCTTATATTGTTTTTCCGTTCGGGTTACCATCAGCTCCCTATATTATATTTACTAAAGTTATGCGACCTTTGGTTAAGTATTGGAGATCTCGATGTTTTTACTGCGTTGTGTATCTCGACAACAGGTTTTCTTTAGAAAGTACTCAAGATTGAAAAGTCCCAATTAGATTCACATATTCGCGGAGACCTATTGGCTGCGGGATTTGTGATCAACGAGGAAAAGAGTATTTGGTTTCCAGTATAGTCTTTAATTTGGTTAGGAATTAATCTGCAGTTTTAAGAAAGGATCTATTTCCATCACTGAGCAAAGAAAAAGCGAACTCGAGACTAAGTTAAGAGACGCTGTGGCGTGTTCATTTTTATCAGCTAGAGAACTAGCCTCTATAACGGGTTCCATAATTTCTCTCAATCCCGTTTTTGGTAATTTATATCGTATACTTACTAGACACTGTCAGGTCAGTATAGTAGCATTGCAAAGTTGGGAGTCCGAGATCAATTTAGACTCTTATTACAGTGTACATCTCGGAACTTGAATTTTAGTTTTCGAATGTTAATAAGCTTAACGTGAAAAACTATTTTAAGCTCTCGGACCATTCGCTTGTGATTTATTCTTTTGCCAGTTCATTTGCTTGCGGGGCCGTTATCGCCCAGGATAACATGCCAATTTGCCATCGTTTATATACCCAAGAAGAAAGGTTTTGAGTTGATTTTAGTCTGGAGTCTTTTCGCGTATTGCTCAGCAACTCCAAGGTCAAATGGTTTACAGATACAATCAATCTACAGCTAAGATAGTCCAAGTTGGTAGCATGCATATGAAGCTATCTTTACACACTCTCGGTATTAAGATTTTCGAATTTTGTTCGAAGAACAACATTGAATTGTCCGTCGAATGTATTTCAATCTTGATCGTTGAATGAGAAAGCTACGTATTATAATAAAAAAGTGCCTAAGTTTTTCTCTCGGTTTTGGAACCCGTGTTCTTCGGGCGTCGATGCGTTTTTTCAGTCGTGTAAGCATGAGAACTGTCTGCTCGTTGATCCAGTCGATCTTATTTCAGAAACATTAAAACACATGGATAGAGAGACAGCGATAGGAACGCTCGTTGTTCCAGATTGGCCTTCCTCCTCGTTTTGGCCGTTGTTTTGGGATCGCTACAGACATGCTGTCATATGTTACAGGTGTTATAAAATAAAGGAAAGGAAGTAATTTTACATTGTAGAAATGTCAATTCGATTTTCGGCTCTTCTAATTGGGTAGGGCACGTTTACGCAATTAAATTATCGTTTAAAGGGAAGCGTTTTTACAATAGTTGATTGCACCGTTGAAAATCGTTTGAAAATTTGTGACCACTGGCTCACCGAGAGTAGGCCAAGCAGAAAGGTATGGTATTGGTTTTCCTGACCTGGTGCTTGCTGAGAGCTGGTCAATGGTTTATTTTTTCAGAGAAAAGTTAAGCGTTAGTGTGTTTTGCTGCTACAAGTCAAGAGCTACTTCGACAGTGTCTAGATACGTGCGAAAAATTAAAAAGTTCCTTGATTACCATAAAAATCAGTGTATTTCAGCTATTCTGCCAGCAGAAGTGACGCAGATGGCATCCAACCTATTGTTCCTTTTGCACATAAACCACAAGTCTTCTTCCGCTCTTAAGTGGTTGCATGGTCTTCTTCCACTTGTCAATAACCTGCTAGATTGATCTTTGTGCGCAAATTTAGTTGAAGTAGAGAAGAGATTACCCCAACCCCCAATTAAGAAGAAAGCGCCGATGGACTTGGCTCCGATCCAAGCGATAGTTTCCAGATATGCCACTGATACCAGTTGTTTGAAAGATCTACGCTTTGCTACGCCGGGTTTGTGTGCTAGCTTATTCAGGCCTACTCAGATCTCGAGAACGCTTAGATATTAAAGTGAGTCATATTTCTCTAGCTGACGATCATTTAGTGTTATTTATCCCGAGTAGTAAAACTGACGTGTACAGGCAGGGGCAGCATGTGTTCATTTTTAGGAGTAACAGTGTAACTTGTCCTTATAACTTACTCTTACGATAATTATCTTGATTTATCACAAATCACTTTGGACGGAAATTCAAAGGATTATATATTTAGGAATGTCGTTTTTCATAAGTCCAGCCTTTAGCTACTCGTTAGGTTCCAGAAGGTTATCTTATTCTAGATTGCAGGAAATATTTAAAGAATGCATTTCATCTTTAGTTTTCGACCCTAAAAAATACAGTCTACACAGTTTTCGATCAGGAGGTGCAACTTCTATAGCAAAATCTTTAGCCGATAATCCATCTAAAGAAAGGCTTTTAAAGCTGCAAGGTCAATGGAAATCTGACCATGCAAAGAATATGTATATCGAAGATTGTATTAAAGATTGATTATTAACAGCTAAGTTTAGGTCTATAGGTTTTTCTGTTTTGCATTATATCACGTTTGCAGTTATATAATCATAATTTTCGTAAGTTTCTTTATCCTTTATTATAATGTGTAATATTCTTGTTTATTACTTTTAATAGTAACTATTCATGTATGAAGTTTTAAAATAATCTGTGGTTGTACAATGTATGATACAACCTTCCTATGTATTTTGTGTCGTTTTATTCAGTCTTAAATAGAATAATTTTCATTCAGACGAGCTGGCGAGGGAGAATGAAAATAATTTTTACATATAAAAATTATTGTCAGTACTATGTACAGCTGTAAAATGTTTTTAATTTTCTTATAGATAATTTGTTTCATGTACAATTAGCCCTAATGTTCAGTGTAAATTATAATGTTAAAATGCAATAAATTAAGGTTTTAAAATGTTTTGCTTTCTATTATTTTTGTATCGTGCAGCATGTACAGTTAACTATAGTTATACAAATACAAATACACACTTAATAATAACTCCCCAAAGGGGCTTTTCAATGTCAAGTTAAAAACATCCCCCTTCCCCAATTAAGAATCCCAACTTAGGAGGCAAACCAGGTGGCTATTTACAAAGCGTCACACTGCCTCCTAACTTGTATGTATTGTGTAACTTGCAAGAGTTTTTTAATTTATCTTATCTTTTTTACACGGTCATTAAAAACAGTTGTTTTGAATGTTTTGTTTTGACAGACAAGACATTGTGAACTTCCAGGAGCATATGCTTGTAGTGATTTGGAAGCTCAGGTAATGGTGTTGGCAGTGTTTGGAGTTTGAATTTTAATATTTCAAACTTTATTGAAAACTAATCAATTCTGATACCTTTTGAGCTCTGTTTCGGTCATAGCTTGGAACATTCAAAGTAAAGCTAGTTACTAAAGGAAATGATTTATTACATAGGTATGAGTGTTTTACTCGTAGATTTCATATAATAGATATCTGAACAGACATAACTACACATAATATATTGTCTCTATCTGCAACCCTCGCTACGCGTCCTTTGAAACAGCCAATGAAAATCTAGCTTCTTACAGGTGCATGCTATCTGGATAGTCAAACTCACTAGCAACTCTAATGACTGCTTTAATTGCAGCATTATTTTAAACAACTCAGTGTAAGACAACTTCAAGATCTATCAATTCTGGTGTCTGGCAAGGAAATATACTATATCACCAATCCTCTTTCTGATTGGGTCCAAAGGAGAACAATATCAGACAAAGCAAAAGGCATCCAGTGGACTCTGCTCTCCAAATTAGAGAACCTAGACTTCGCAGGTCTATGATCTGTCTGAAATCTCTCTAAGAGCAGATCATTATAATATTATAACACACCACCGTGTAATATCTAATATATGTTATTCAGTATAGTATATATAAGTTAAAATTCTCTGCAATTCAAGAAGATTATTAAAAAAAATTAAATAGGTATTTAATAATCATATTATGTACTTTATATAAATATATATATATATAATATTTTTCAAATTATGTATAAAACTCTAAAGTCATATTTATCTTGCAAGGAGAGATTTTAGCTTTAATTTTTGTATTAACAAAAGAAAACACCAAACAGTATTCATAAATAACTGTTTACCTTTTCTTAAAGAAGAAATTCTTGTTTAACATTTAACTTAACCAGACTTTAAGCAACTGGTCCCTGATTGGTTCATTCTATGTCAATTATCAGCTCATATACTGAATATATTAACAAACAATGTCGGTTATCAATTTATTTAAACGTTTAGTCATTTTCAAGTATCGAAGAATACGGAAAGTTCAAAAAATTTATTAAATTTTATTCCATTTGTGCTTGTTGGATATGAATGAAATGATTATAGCCAATGAGGCACGTATTTACCATCGCATATTCAATCCGCGCTCTTGGAATAATTGTTAAATATTAATTTATTCTATTTTAAGAAATTTTAAACTCACCGTTTTAAAAAAACAGAGACAGAGGTTTGTGTCCAACCACTGGGAGAGCGCTCAGGCAATGGATATGTTAGATGTCTACAATTATCTTCCAGCAGAAGATAAGGAAAGGTAAATATATAGGATACAAAGAAAGAAATCTGTGTATAGAAACTGGAATTTAGCAACCTATTAGCCAAAGTTTTATATCTTAATCTTCTCAACATGAGAACTTAGATTTCAAAATTTTTATCAATTAAGTATATGTAAACGTTTGTAGGTAGAAACCACTGAAGACATAAAGATCATTAACAGACTTAGACTATTTTAACATTAATTTTATTCGTTAAAGCTAAAGTAACGGCTAAGTTATAAGAATTTATAGTTTTGGATAAGACCCTGCGCATGTTTAGCGCACTCTGATTAGTCGAAAGTCTTTGTATTATCAGAGTATAGATATAGAAAAAGCATGTTTTATTACTTTTCGCTTCTCGCGGAGTGTAAAATCTATATCGCAAAGCAAAGAGAGAAGCCTAGGCAATGTTGCGGCTCGTGCTTTCTACATTTCCCTCGTGTTCTGAAATCAGTGCTCGTTGTGTTTTATCACAAGCTAATACACGGCTTAGGCTTCTTTACTTTTCAAATAAATTCTAAGAACCTTGTAGCTTATTGAATAATATCATTTCTCTTGGTTATCTGCATGTCATTTTAATATCATGTGCTGCCATTGGATTTTTTATAGTTTTAGAATATTTACCACAGTAAGAAAACAAATTTTAAAAGCATTTTTTTCAGAATGGAAAAACTTGAGTTTCTTGACGAGGTCAACCTACTGCACCAACTTCTTAAACATTACTGCATGAGCTGGGCCACTAATGATGTGTCCAACATAGGTATGGGATTTCATTTGATAACGCCCAAGACAAAGACATCATCTCACAGTCTCACTTCCGAGAATGAGAAATCAGTTTTCTTTTAAATCAACAATCTCAAAGCCGTATTTCTCCATCAACTCACCAATAATTATCAGCTGTTCATTTTTTGTGAGTATTTACAAACGCTTGATGCGCCAGCTTCACCGGCGTTTATATAAATGTTTTGTTTTGTGCTACTCTATGTGAGGGAATATTTGGCCTGTTTTATTTTGTGCTACTCTCTGTGAGGGAACATTTGCCCTGTTTTGTGTTGTGCTACTCTCTGTGAGGGAACATTTGCCCTGTT
>JAOBRB020093628.1:0-14088 GCA_027575285.2 Zoanthus pulchellus
AAAACGTCAGCTTTGTAGTTTCCTTATGACGATGGTAAAACGTCAGCTTTGTAGTTTCCCTATGGCGATGGTAAAACTTCTCAACCAAACGGAGTATATTAACCAAGTACAAATTTAAGCCTCTTAGCTATATCTGTATTCTGTCATAATTTTATCAATTCCTGTCCTGATGTCATATTTAAAATCCTTCATTGAAACTAAGTTAGTAAAGGTAGTAAAACGTAGCAGTGTGCGGCGGAATAGACACTCGATATTGTACGGAATAGACACTCGATATTGTACCGAAAAGACACTCGATATTGTACCGAATAGACACTCGATATTATACGGAATAGACACTCGATATTATACGGAATAGACACTCGATATTGTACGGAATAGACACTCGATATTGTACGGAATAGACACTCGATATTGTAAAGGTCCATTTAATCACTAGTTTTCAACGTATTGTAATGACTCTAGTTCTATCTTCTATCTTTCCTTTTCTTTCCTTTTAACTTTATCCTATAAATTAAAGTAAATTAATTTTTATTCAAGTGTCCTCTGCTCGCCTCGACTAGCAGAGCTATATGCGAGCAGAGGAAGATGCTATGTATTCTAAATTATGAATTGGATCAAACATGTTGGTCAAACATTGTTGGACGCAACATGTTTGACCCGTCTGAACAGCACGATCAAACTTGTTGGATGGTGTTGGATGAAGTTTGACTTTGTTCAAACTTTACATCAAACATCGTTTAACATTTACGCTCGTGTGATCAAAAATACGTTATCTTGTTAAAAAAATTCATGGGCCTGGTACCGAGATCCAACATTGTTGGTAGTGTTGGATTCGTTTGAACACTCGAGTATCAAACACTGATCAAACACCGTTCAACACCACCCAACAATGTTTGATGATGTTTGACCAACATGTTTGATCCGTTTAAACGGGCCTTAAGACAAAAAGACCGATTACAAAAAGGTAAAGATAACAAAAGTATACTAATTGCAAAACAACAACAATAATATTATTAATAATAATAATAATAATAATAATAATGAAAATAACAAATGAATTAATTTATAACAAGGATATTTGCACTGTTTACCGAAGAACTTGCTTTCTTTCTTACTAAACACCAACCCTGTAGTAAGAATATCAATAAAATCTATCTAAAATCACAATCTACTCAGTAAAATATAACACAAGAAGGACATCGCTAAGAGTTATGTTTATATGGCTAATTCACTCTCTTATCCTTCATCCTCTCTTTAATTATCTCCCGATTGTAAATCTCCTTTCCATCTCTCCCTCAAGTATTAGATTCTGCTGACTCTTTACAAGCCAATACTCTCAAATTATATTTGTTATCTAAGAGAAATCCTTGTTTGAATGATACAATCTCTTTAACTCTTTCAGTCGTAGTTGAATTAATAAGTTCTCCCAACTTGAGCCGATACTTTTCATTAAACAAATTTGAGAGAATTTCATTTTTAATTTTCATTAGTTTCCTTTATTTAATCAATTCTCATTTTCTATTTACCAAATATCTTATTTTGTATTTGTTATGTAAGGAGAAGTTGAGTGTTGATAATTGACTGGGAGTGAAGGGGTTAAATAGAATTTTTACCAGTCTGACCAGCCTTAGCACTAACAATATATTGCACAATGAATCGATACCCTCGGTTACAATACAATACAGTCATCTTTATCTTCCGAAGGTGGCATAATAACCGTACAACAGTTTTCTAAGTAATGGCCCTCACCAGACAGACATTCATGCTTTTAAGTCGGTGCGAAATGCGGAATCTTCCTTTCTTGAACCCTCTCAGTCCCACACCCCCACTATTTATAGCTTCCTCTTTCCCCGACACACAATCACTTGAACTAAACCTTGAGTTAAACTCGTTTGTATAACAGTAATGAATGACTTCTTGGAAACTTTACTAATGTAAGCAAATCGCGGAACGACTTACTTTTAAAGAAAGTTGGCTTCCACCGGTGTCTTACAGGCGAATCTGTAGCAAAAAAATGAGAAAATTTACAATGTGCAAAAACGCTGCAGATATCTGCGAACATGTGCAACAGGTTTTTCTTGTTGCCCTCTTGTTTCGCGCATACGCAATTATGTATATATAAACGCATTATACCATAAGACATTTTAGTGATTACGGAAACTTGTTAAAAGCAGCTTATAATCGTTCAGTCTAAAAAAAAATTATTTGTGCAAGCTTTTCCTTTCAACGGCTTTGCAGTGATAAAAACTCGTTAAGTAGTTAATTGTAAGAGAACAACTTTCAAAGAATTATTTTAAAATACCGCAAATGACCACAAAACTGAAAAACGGTAGATTTTATAACTAAAGGTTAGCTTTCTTGTCAATTAAAATTTAGCGAAAAAGTTAATCAATTCTTTGTTTTCAGTGAACTCACGCAAAACAAATACAAAATAAAACGACTATTTTCAACTTATAATAAATAATAATGAAAGAACCAAAGAAATTAAAGTTACTAAAAATTTAATTGAATCTCAACTTTACAATTTTAAAAATGCAATGAATTACATCCTACCTGTTGTAAATTTAACCCGATCGATTTGTGTCAGTTGTCGTAAATGCCTTTTTCGAAGAGCTTCGTAGTTCTTTTTGAAAGCATAGTAAAACTCTTTTACTTGATTGTTTGTATCGTTCTTTAACAAATCGTACCGGTCTTGAAGTAACAGTAGTCTCCAAAATTTGTCATTTTCGGTATCTGGAACAAACAAGAAGTTACAGATACAGTTTATTTTTGCAGTCTTGTGAGCTTCTCATTAGCTTGCGTTTCTCTATTCATGATTTGTCATTTATGAAAACTTACAATTTTTTGAACGATATTTTTAGTGTCTATACAGCTTTAAACTTTTATAGAGTATTATGCGTATTCTGCGTGGCCACAGAATCTAACTCCATCTTGTTTTTTTTAGTTGTCCTAACTTCACTTCAATTATAATGTATAGCCCAATAAATAAAAAAAACTATACGTACTTTGTTTCCTCCATTGTCTAGAGCTCCACCAAAGGTGAAAATCCCAGATTAATCCAAACAGAACAAGCAAACCCAACGCGCTGCCAAGGTACAGGCACGTTGTTTTAAACACGATAGAATCGCCTCTCAAAAGTTCTTTGGAGTTCTTAACAGCTAACGGAACTTCGCTTGTCTGAAAGCGAGAAAATGGCATTTAGTAACATCTAAAACTTTGCCATTTAATAACGTGAATTTGCTATTTTCATTTATGGATGCCATCTTGTCACAGCCTGGTTTAATAGCTGTGGTCACGTGACCCTACAAATACAGAGTTAATTAACAGTTTACGGTAATATATTGTTGATCCGATGAGCATCAGTATATGTTGATTGTGATGACGTTATGAATTATTTTTGCCGTTAACCTTGCTGATGCATTTTTAACCTTTAGCCTTCATTAATCAATGCTGTATTTTTTATTACGAAGTGTATTAAATATTGTTTTGCTTGTGTTATGTAAGCGAGAAGATTTTTCAGTTGTGGTTTCATAACTGAACTCTGTGGTCAGAACGCTCCATTAGCTGCAAGATTTTCTGTCGCAAAATTGATTAAATAACCATGACGACCATTAAAAACACCATCATTTACACCGCGATACAAACTCAATCTCACTAATTAATCATCATATGCATGATATTTGTAGATGAATAAAAAAGTTGGAGCTTGAAATAATATTTTGAAACAAATTGCTAAAATTGATTACATACGACGTAGTTTACTTTTTCATCCAATGAGTGCTTACCTTGATGTGCTGGACTGATCGCTGAACAACGTCGATAATAAACTGCTGATGTTTTTGAATGTAGTCATAAAAACATTTTTTCTGTTTACGAAGGTCACCACTGAATACAACGCCGGTGGCAGACGAGTATCCTACAGGTATGATTGACTTCACTCGCAGCCACGGCTTATCAAACATATCTTTGTTACTGCCAGCACTGTAAGCGTCTATCAGAGCTGCTCTTACAAGACCCTTTTTAAGAGACTCGTATACGCTTTTCACATTCCCATGGACTTTGCCTTTGAACAAAACGAAATTACAAAGATTGTTGTATACCTATTTATCTTACCTATGACAAATACATAATGTCTCTCCAGCATAAGCAGTTAAAAATACTTTCTTAAAAGTTGAAATATTTATAGCAAAATTGTTAAATTAATATTCATGTATCAGAAATAATGCCTGCTCGCAATAGCCTGTTTAGTTTTGTTAACCAACCATGGCTTTTCTATTTTTTTCTTTAACCAATAATCTTAATATTAATGGAATGATCTTTATTACTAAGATGCTGGTTACAGCTGAATCTTTAGTATAAGTCATAAACTTTTGACAGTGTTCATTTTTTCCTAGTCTCTAAGAAACGTTCAGTTTGACCAATGTGTTTTTAAAAGGATTTTTCAGTCATGTACAACTTTCAAATTAATGATAATTTACAATTCAACAATTAGCTTAAACTGAATATTATTTCTTTAAAAACTGAGCTGACGGTTCAGCATTTGTACCATTTTAATTTGATGATGAAGCATAATCTGAAAGATTGCGTTTTAGCCTTTTTTTAAACTTTTTATTTTGTAGGAATTAGTGAAGTTAACCCAGCAACATACAACAATTTGACTATATTTATCTTTGTTCATTCGCTAGCCAAAATACTTAGGAAACAGATTGTTGACTAATCATATTTAGATTTTTCTCAGTAGAGAAAATTCACTTGTTGTGCGGCTGATGAAGTAAGTTCTAGTCTCAATCACCTTTGTTGATTAGCTAATGAAACAGTTTTACGACTAGCAAAATTTTACACGTTAATGAAAAGAACTTCCATTTCTGACATGTATTTTCATGCCAATGAATCAGATTCTAAGTGGTAAGCCCTCACCCAAAAGATTATTGTATAAATAAGGAGCGTTACCTGAATGCATATCTGCATTTCGGCGTACACCAACTTTATACGCTGTCGAGTTTTCGATGGCTGCAGCCTACAAAAATAGAAGTCAGAGTAAATCAATTACAAGCTAGAGCAAAAGCAAGATGGAAGATTTTGTTTGGACTTCACAGTGGTTGAATCAGAGTATTTTCTGAAATACAGCTACTCTAGACTAAGAAACAGTTGGAGTTTACTCTAATTAACAACTATTGCCCCAAAGAGGCGGTAAATATTGATGGATTATATACCTAGCGTTACGAACCGGCCATATGGGAGATACTGTTGATACCTAGTGCTTGGCACAGGCCCTAAGGGGAATACTTTTGATAACAAGTATTAAACACCGGCCTTTAGGGGGATACTGTTGATTCCAAGTGCTAGGCACCGGCCCTAAGGGGGATACTGTTATAAAAATGTGCAAATGCAATTGCTGTCTACTGCTGTATAATAGATGGATAAAATCGATAAAAGGATAAAAACGATGAAATTTAAAATCCACAATCTGAGCTTTCGCCGTTCAACGGCATCATCAGAGATATAATAAAATGTAAAAAGTTGAGCAACTTCGACAATATAATGGAAGGGTCTCAAGGGAGTGAACTGTGCCTAATGAGGGAAAATGCATAATATAAAGCGAAGGCATAGGAACGTGGAAACAGAACAAAAGGAAATAAACATAAGGACGAATAAAATGAATAAACAAAAGGAAATATAAGTGAATAGGTAAATAGGTGAATGGGTGAGTCTAAATAAATGTTGTTTTAGCTTTACAATAAATATGCATTTTGTTTTTAAAGAAACAATGCAATGTACACTAATTTACAATCTGTACACTAGTTTAGCAAGCGCGCTTCCTGTAAATTTGATTTTTGATTCTAAAACAAAAAAGAGCAAAACTGAGCGCGTGAAAATGGATACTGATACGATTGCTTTGATAAATACTAATACAGACTAGCGAAATCTATCTGAATTAGTTTTGGATTAAACTAAAGGATTCAGGGTCTAAGTGGGACTATTATATCTTATCTGGCTGAATTATAGTTCTTGTTTATATACTAGAGGCTCAAGGGTCCAAGAGGTGCTACTAAATCACACTCGAGTATTCCTCCTGGGACTATAGAACCTAATTTTGACTGTTACTATTGAACTCCCACGAACCCTGCTGCTCACCAACCTTTGTGTTGTACAATATGACTTTATTAAAAATCGCATTTTCCAGCAGCGATATGGTGGCGTTACTTGATAGAACGGCAATGGTAGCAATTCCAGCCCAAATCCAAATAACACCAAGCAATCGAGCAAATATTGACTTAGGAATTCGGTCACCATATCTACAAGAGATACAAAAAAGGGAAAAAACAGTTGTGTTTTTTCCCGACCTTTAGAATTGTATTCGATTCGTTTGTATATACTTCTGTTGTTTTATGTGTCGCTAAACACTCAACATTGTGTCCATCATTCCATCCGTTTTCCCATTATTTCATTCAATGTTTTTTTACTCATTCATTTACCCACATTTCCATTCGGTATCTATTCGTGTTTCAAACGTCACTTATCAGGTTTTCTGTTTGTCGAGTTAAAAAAAAGTCATGATCAATGTATACATATACAAAATGGACTTTTTTCCAAGAGTATTTTTCTTACCCAACAGTTGTCATGGTAATGAATGACCACCACCATCCTTCATAGCTTCCCTTAACAAAAGTGGGAGGAAAGTGTTTCTGGTTGAATCGAAAATCCTGGTGTGAAGCAAAAGCGTCAAATTGTCAGAGTATATCAGTGTATGCAGCATTCCAAGCATTGAAGTTTATTAAACTTTAATGTATTTTTGAATATTCACTCAAATTATTTTCTGCTAGAAAGCGGTTCTTGTTGTTTTATTACGTGTTGAAAATGCTGATTTTTGCCCAAAAAGTGTCCGCCTTCTCCGCGGTCAAGATACCACATGACGTCTGCCTGTGACGTCACATAATTTGCAACTTTTCCTTGAAGTAAACAAAAAAAAACAACGATGGAGAGCAAAACGAAGAAACGTAGTGAAAAACATTGCGTGGCTGGAACGCTGAATAAAGAAAACTGTCAAAATAACAACTATTGTGATAGCATAAGACTGCAAGTTGCAAACAATGTGATGTCATATCTTGAACCCAGATTCCAAACAAGACGCAAAGAACCGTGGTTAGATTTGTTTGACGACGGTAAATATTAAATTTGTCTTTTTCATGTATTCAATGTGAGAAAACGCCGAAAAAAATTGTGTCATATGCACTTTAAGATATTGAGCAATTAATGAAGTTCAAACGTCTTTAACGCAGCAGTTGGTTGGAAACTCTCACTCTGTCTGTGTTTTTCTCTCTCTAAACTCTGTCTGTTTTTATGTATAAATGTTCTGTTTCTGTCTCTTTGCATCCCTGTATCTCTCTTTGTGTCTTTCTCATATTCTGTTTCTCTCGAACTATTGACTAATTGACTAATAGAGGAGAAAACGGTATGCCCTCGTGCTGCAAGTAAGTAAGAAAGAAAGCCCAAAATTCACACCAAATCACGGCTCATGTTGCCGATCATATGATTCAGTAACGCATTACAGGTCTTGAACTGAGTTCTTTTGCAATTGAAGTTATGTAAAATATTAGTTGGTTAAAACTCTTGTTGCTGAATTTTAAATAATGTTAGTGCTAGAGATCCTCAATTAGTTTAATTATTTAAAACCCAAAGCTTACTTTAGCTGTCTGCCTGCTGTGATATAAATGCAGAATATAAATGCTTTTGCAACATTTCTCGATGTCCCCATAAAATCTCACATAAATTTATTCTCAAGAACGATTTTTTGTTTTCAACCATATCATTTTACACCGACATCATAAAACAAAACCAAAATAAACCATTACATAATATAATAAATGAAATAGTTTATTCCACTACTTACCGAAAACCATAGCACGATTCCCGCAAGGTACGAAAACACCAACAGGAAAAGGACGTAAGGCCATATGCGTAGAACAGCAGCTAACACTTCTTGATGGATGGATTTCTTATCAGCAACAATAAACGCCACACCTGGGCTGTCAACAATCGCGACAAACACTAACGCGTTGTCACCTCCAAACTCATGTTGCTCTTTGTTGCTTGTAATAGGGAAACTCACCATAGTTGAGGTTTCTATAGCCTCAAGAACATTCACGGAACCTTTCTTACGCGCTTTCTGTAAAAGCGAAAATCTTGACTACTATATTTTAACCGTGTTCCTATGGAAATCTACTCCATCATCCACTCCTTTATTCTCTTAAGAGTTAAACAGAACCTAACTCAGCCCTGAATACTACCACATGCCATAATGCCATACAAAAGTTCCAAGTAGCATATACTCATGCGCAAAAGTGTTTCTTATGGAGCGCATGAATTAACGCCAGAATTTACCCTTCAAGCATCTTCGAAATTTCGTTTGTAACCAAGTAAACGAATGCATACGAGTCTTTATTGTTGCAAACTATTTCCCAATTTTTACTTCGTTGCAAGTCTAACTGAAAACATAAGTAGTTCTGATAACATGTAAGAATGCTCAAATATGGTTTAGTATTCTCAATTTTTTTCGAAGTAATGTTTAAAAATAACTGAGAGTTTGTTGATCGAGGTCAGGCTGCCTGGTGTCGATCTGGCGAAAAATGTTTGTTTGTAAAGCAAATGAAAAAAAACGCACAGTCAAAAACAGTGTAAAAACACCTGACAGCCACCTAGATCTTAATGTCTACAATATGTCTTTAGCTCTATAAGTGTCTGTATTTGTAACAAACAAATAAGAAAGCTACAGAATCAACGTACAACGTTAACGTGATCCGTCAGCGCACAAAGCTTGGGCGAATCGACACGTGCAATCAAGGATGGTGTGCGTTTTTTTTAAACACGGACTGTTTTTTTTTCACTTGAATTCACGTCTTTTCAAGACTAGTCCTTTTTTAGCAGATCTATAAGGTGTTTAAGATCATTTCCTACCCCTTACCGAACATAATGCTACAATCTGGTAAATAAATGAACGGAAGCACAAATTTACATGCATTAATGTGATACAGTAGAACAGAAACAAAACCAATCATACAGCAAGTCCGGCGAAAGAGATGGAAACGGATTGTCCATGTGCTGCAAATGGCACCAGGCGCACTACGACAAGTTGCCCTCAAATGGACCCCTGATGGCCGTAGGAAGAGAGGCAGACCAAAGGAAACATGGAGAAGTACAATGGAGAGAGAAAGATGAAGGAGAACAGCTGGACATGGGGTCACCAGAACATGGGGTCACCTGGACATGGGGTCACCTGGACATGGGGTCACCTGAAACGAAGCGCATTTGACAGAAACCAAGTAATGAATAGTTGTTGAGTAGTAAGTAGCTTTGTAAAATATCAGTTCTTTTTTCTCTTCGTCAGTTTAGTCATGGGATTTTTTTACAAAAAAACATTTTGAAAAAAGGATAAAAACAATGGTTCCTTAAAGATTCTTAATTTTTTTTGTTGGTTTATTATGTGCTCAGTGCGTCTATTTGTAAACCAAACTCGATGTAAAACAAAGCAATCATCAGTTGGGTGTGTGTGATTCTGTATGACCGTAAGAGTTTAAGAAGAAAAATCTAAGAAAAAAATTAAATTTTTTAAAATGCAGTACTTCAAACAGAATGGTATAAAACCACAAAAATCCTGCACCTAAGTAAGAGCCTAATATACAGGGCATATCGTAACTACTGTCGTGCAATAAGAGCCTAATATACATGGCATATCGTAACTACTGTCGTGCAATGAGAGCCTAATATATAGGGCATATCGTAATTACTCTCATGCAAAAATTTTTTACCTTGGCTTTAATGCTCCTCTCAAAATCCAGCCTGGTTGTGTATCCGTTGCATTCACTGCAGCAAGAGCTAATAAGCTCTCTGATGACCACTGGCAATATGCCACTTTTTTTACTGTCTAGACTTGCGACATCGCCTTCAACGTACGGCGCGTTCTCGTACCAGTTTGTCGGTAGCACCTCGTCACAAGCACACGTAGCTGCAGTTTTAGATAGATATATAGATAAATAGATTTAATAAAAATGCTGCAACTGCAGTACAATTCCGTGTAAATGGTTCTAAAAAAAGCATTAAGGCTGGAGAACTTTAATGTGCATTATAATCTATATTTGGGATAATTATCCTGAAGACCCATCTGTGTGAATATCTTACGAAATTATCAAGTTATTCGCACTTGTTGACTAAAACAGTAGAAATACACAATAAATTAGGATAGGCTATAAGGCACTAAGTTTTTCAGAACTTTGATGATTAAACACTGACTAACCTGCAGTGACTGTTGTCCATTGTCCATA
This sequence comes from Zoanthus pulchellus, assembly GCA_027575285.2. Classification (NCBI taxonomy): domain Eukaryota; kingdom Metazoa; phylum Cnidaria; class Anthozoa; order Zoantharia; family Zoanthidae; genus Zoanthus; species Zoanthus pulchellus. The sequence goes on from JAOBRB020093628.1 coordinate 10,323, forward strand.
ACCCTTTACGGTAAAACCACATATTTCAATTTGATACGTTGAATAACTCTCCAAAACAGTTAAATTCGCTTCAGTGACACTTGGCCCCAGGACTAACGTTCTATGTTCCATGGAGCGTCTAGTTCTTCTAGCATTATCATTTCGTGAAAATCGAATCTCATAGCCAAGTAAAATTCCATGTATAAAATTAACTGGAATTTGCTCCCAGGCAACTGGAATCCAACTGGAGCTTTGCTTTGTGGGTGCTTGAACATTTTGGGGTGGCTTACTGGGAACTGAAACAGAATGAAGAACCAAGTGAAGAAAGCATTAGACTAATTTAAATGATAAACCAAAAATTATTCAAAAAAAGTATTGTAAACAAATTTTTGTGGTTGTGTGTTCACTTTTTGATTGTCTTGGAAATTAAACGAGCAGCAGAAATCCAAATGTTAGACGTAATAAACCAAAAGGTCAGTATGAGGTATAGAAAATTAAACAAGAACCAATATTTCGGCAATCTAAACCAGTCTTTGTCAGGTGCGATAAAAATAGATAATGTTTGATGATCTTCTACTGAGTACTTTGATTCTTAAAGATTACTTCTCAGCTTTCAATTAATGATATTATAAACTAATTGCTATTCTGAGCCGGTGATTCCACATTATATTGCCGGCTAGTTGGGAGAAAAGATATTCCATATTGGCGAAGTGGCGAGGCAACGGAGTCAATATGAGAAATATATTTTATCTCAACGCTGGCAATAAAAGGGGGAATCACCGATTCAGAATGGCATTTAGTTTTGTATCGCGATTTTTTCAACTTTTTCACGCGCTTAATTTTGAGCCGGTGATTCTACATTATATTACGTCTCTCTCACAGATTAACATAATATTGCATGATATAGCATGGTAATACCTACTTACCATCTTGATCAGTTCGAACATTTACTTCGTCTGAGATTGGACCATCGCCTATTCGTGTGAAAGCCAATATCTTTATTGTATAAAACGTAAATTTTTTTAACTCTCTAAGATCTAATTCTCGAGAATCTGCATTGACAACAATCGATACAAAGTTTGATTCTTTCCGTTTTTTGTAAAACACTCTGTAGCCCAGGAGTACACCGTGAACATAGCCTTTTGGTACCTTACTCCAGGAAGCTTTCAAACTAGTAGAACTGGTATTTCTGGCTTGAAGATTTTGCGGTGGTTTTTCGGGAACTGTTAAAAAAGAGTTGTAGCAAGCGTGTCTTAAGTAAACCGTAATGACAAGCGATTTGTTACTTGTAAATAAATAAATGGATAGACTGGTAGCAGTACTTAGTGTAACCGGCCCAAACCATGATATCTAGAAATTTGAAGCTTTTTAGCATCAAACTCAATGTACCATAACCTCACGGAATTTTGCAGTCCTAAATGCATTTTGGGACGGTATGCCATTTCTTTCCGTATGCATAGCGTAGAGTATTAGTGCTCTCTTTAGATTTCAGAAGACTTACCACCCCTTACTGAAAAAAATCCTAGCTACGTCAATGCTGTGTCATGCAATCTTTTTAATTCTAAAATGCAAATCTTAAACCAAGTATTGCCTCTGCAAACAGTCATTCATCTCAATAATTATATAGTAGCTTTATATTTGCAATTCAAGTACAGCTTGAAGTATCTAAACTAATAGGCTTTTTTAAAAAGGCCTTTGTCTTCGCCAAAAACGCAACGAGCGAACACTTTATTTATTACTTTCTGTCTTGCCTTGAAACCAAGTTGTTTCAACACAATTTTAAAGCTGGGTAAATTATCATAAAAAGTAACTTTAGCTTTATCAAGGCGATAGAATTAAAAAAGGACATTTATAATATAAGAATGTGCATGTACACAGGTTCCGTACTGTGCTCTTTGGCTTTCCAAACCCCCTAACTAGCTAACGTTGATAAACCAGCATCAGTAACATTGTTTACCAGGTATGGCAACATACACACCTACAAATTGTATTTAATTTTCGTCTTTAACAAAGCGTAGTAAAAAGACCTACCATCCTCATCCGTAGAAACAAATATTGATTTAGATGTAACACCATCTCCTTTTATGGTGAACGCTGCGACTCTAATCTCATACACAGTAAATTTGTAAAATCCCGTGAGACTGACGTTCTGTTGAAATGCTTTTGTCCGCAGGAAAGTAGGTGTTCCTTTTACGCGGTACAAAACTGAGTATCCTCTCAAAATACCGTGCACGTGACCGTCAGGAACAGTTTTCCAAGCCACGAACAAACTTGTGGAGCTTGTGTTGTGTCCCGTAACGTTCTGCGGCGGAAGACTGGGAACTAGGAGAAAGAAAGATTGTATTTTAACCTCTAATATCTTTCGTTGACTCAAATGTTTTGGTTAAACTATGTGTATTGGAATACATGCTTTCTAACGTTAATACAAGACAGGCAGAACTCTTCATCAGGGAAGGTGTTAAGGCTAGCCAAGAAGAATAAGACTATTCGTTCCAAAGATTCATGCAACTGTTTTGGGCTATGTTACTTAATATGAAGCTGAGAAGAGGTTAAAACATAAATGGAACTTTAGTGCTATATACTGTTAATTGTTAAGTAAATATAAACAATTTAATAGAAAATTTGAGCTGAGATTATAACGCAACGAAGCCTCATCGCTTCATTTTTGGTAACTGAATGGAGTATTCTACCCAAGAGTTCTACATTTTAGCAGAACAAAGGAAGATCTCAGCAAAAGTGAATAAACTTTAACACTAAACTAGTTTTGGCTTGCCATCATCAGTACAGTATAGTGTGCCGCCAACTAAGCTTGTTGGAGGTGTTCAAGATGTACATTAATGAGTATATATTTGGATGTTCGACACTGATTGCACCCACTGTCCAGACTGTTGTGTATTTCCTAAAGATAAAGCAACGAGGCTTTGCCTAAACGGTATTTTAATCTATAAAGCAAATCTTCGGGTCTCCGTTGCAAATACGGAATAACGGCGGCAAGCCAATTTCAATTAAGCCTTGTCTGAAACAACTTGAATAATCCCAAGCTATAACTCCGGGTGGATTCAGTCTCCAGAGTTTTATTATCTATGTGACCTTTTCCGTAAAGATGACACGGCTTACGTTAATAGAGAGCTATACAATCCTTACTGTGAGCTAATACACTAACAGGCAATGACAAAATAAACGAAAAACACTAGCTGTATGAAATCAAAATAAATACTAACTATAAAAAAGTTAATTTAGCCACATGAGAACAAGCAGAAATTGTTCGTTGTGATTTATTGATCAATACACGATGTTCTCTAAATCCTAAATCCTATTTTAATAATTGTTTTAAAAAACAATTATGGATGACGAATCATTGAGGCCTACTGTTCTGTACTGTTCTGTACTGTTCCGTTCTGTTCTGTTCTGTTCTGTACTGCTTTGTATTGTTCTGTTTTCTTCTGTACTTTTCTGTTCTGTACTGTTCTGTACTGTTCTGTACTGTTCTGTTCTGTACTGTTCCGTTCTGTTCTGTTCTGTTCTGTACTGTTCTGTACTGTTCTGTTCTGTACTGTTTTGTACTGTTCCGTTCTGTTCTGTTCTGTTCTGTTCTGCACTGTTCTGTACTGTTCTGTTCTGTACTGTTCCGTTCTGTTCTGTTCTGTTCTGTACTGTTCTGTTCTGAACTGTTCCGTTCTGTTCTGTTCTGTACTGTTCTGTACTGTTCTGTTCTGTACTGTTCTGTACTGTTCCGTTCTGTTCTGTTCTGTACTGTTTTGTTTTGTTCTGTTTTGTTCTGTACTTT
>JAOBRB020093739.1:0-14078 GCA_027575285.2 Zoanthus pulchellus
CTTCAGCCTCCGTCAGTGTTTTAATGAACTAGATAATGGTATTGTATATATAATAAACTAGATAATGGTATTGTATAAATAATAAACTAGATAATGGTATTGTATATATAGTAAACTAGATATAGGTATTGTATATATAGTAAACTAGATAATGGTATTGTTTATATAATAAACTAGATAATGGTATTGTATATATAATAAACTATATAATGTATTATATATATAATAAACTAGATAATGGTATTGTATATATAATAAACTAAATAATGTATTGTAAGATAATATGTAATAGTAATGTGTGTAAACTTGTAAAAAAATTCTTTTTTTTTATTAGCTATGTACTCCGAAAGCAATTGTAAAGCTAAGGAAGCTAATAAAACAAACAAATAAACAAACAAACCGTAATCTGTTCTTATTTCTGTACTTATTTCTGTTCTTATTTCTGTTCTTATTTTTGTTTTTATTTCTGTTCTTATTTTTGTTCTTATTTCTGTTCTTATTTTTGTTCTTATTTCTGTCCTTATTTCTGTTCTTATTTCTGTTCTTATTTCTGTTCTTATTTTTGTTCTTCATTCTGTTCTTCATTCTGTTCTTCATTCTGTTCTTCATTCTGTTCTTATTTTTGTTCTTCATTCTGTTCTTCATTCTGTTCTTATTTTTGTTCTTATTTTTGTTCTTATTTTTGTTCTTATTTCTGTTCTTATTTTTGTTTTTATTTCTGTTCTTATTTCTGTTCTTATTTCTAGCAGCTCGGCTGAAGAAAAACACTGATAGAAACAAACAAGGTATTTTGCATTAATATTACAAAACAATGCTCCTTGCTTTAATTTAAATGTGAAATTAAACACCTTAAGAATTCTTGTGTTTTACATTGTTGCTAAGTAAATTTATGAGTTTTAGTGAGGTCTCTACGTAAAACATTTTCATTTCCATCAGTTAAGTCGAAGCCTCAGTTCTAAAAGTGTCACCTGTCAAACATTTGTTGTGGAATTTAACAGGTGTCTGTAACAGGTAGTTTAGTATATTACAACTGTTTTCGTTTTGATTGCTCACGCCTAGACTACACAACGCTGGGCATTCCAATGATATGATTTCTACTGTCAGTGTCACGCAGAGGAGTAATGAGGTCACCCAATGATAGATCAGAGATTGCACGTTTCAATTGTCTTTAAAGCACCCTGGAAACGAATTTTTTTCTGTTTGTGGAACAAAAGTGGAATCTAGCTTTTATTATAAAGATTTTTTGCAGGGACAACTAAAACCTTGCCCAGGATCAAAATGTACAAAGCTCTCTATCGTTGTTCAAACATCTTGTGGCCTAGCTCAAAGATGACATCAGAAAATAATTCATGTTATGATCTTAAGAAAAACAAAGGAAGATTCTGATTTTGTGAAAAATCAAGAAACAGAAAACGATATAGTATTACACAGTCTTGTGGAACTTATTACGCCCTTGGTATTGCCATGTTTGTTCTTGTTATTATATTAATAAACTCTGCAGCGTTCTCACTAATCGATGGCTACGAGACTCCTACGACTTTGGAAGGAAAAAAAGAGGACGAAATAGACCATTCGCATATGACAGACAGTCTCAGTATGTTAATTTTGATTACTCTTCTGATCTTAAATGTTCTTGTAATCTGGCTTTTTAAAATTCGCCGTTTCAGAATCTTCCACGAAACAGGTGTTGCTATGATGTTTGGTATGGCAGTTGGCGCCATCATCAAATACTCTGAAACGCAACAAAGAAAACCGCTGACCGTCAAGATCAAGAACTGTGATAATCTGACCAATGCACCCCACAATGTATGGGTTAATATCAACGGTACGGAATATTCATATACTCTCACTGGAATCCACTTCCCCTCTCATACGTCTGTAACAGACGAAGGGAATGAAATTGAAACTAAGTCGTCCTTTAACACGGAAATTTTTTTTTACGTTTTGCTTCCCCCGATTATATTTCACGCTGGTTACAGCATGCAAAAACGATATTTCTTCCGAAATTTAGGCGCAATTCTGACATATGCATTTTTTGGAACAACTATTTCGTGTCTTGTTATAGGCTCAATAGTCTATGGGTATAACAGATGGACAGGGGTGACAAGAGATTTTGATTGGCCAGAATGCTTACTCTTTGGGGCGTTGATATCGGCGACGGATCCTGTAACAGTTCTGGCGATATTTCATGATCTTCATGTGGATGTAGACATGTATGCCCTTGTGTTCGGTGAAAGTGTTTTAAATGACGCTGTCGCCTTAGTCTTGTACAGAGCCATTGAAAGTTATCTTGCGTATAATCCCAGCGAAATGCGAGAGTTTGACTTGTTTTCGTTTCTTCGCGCAATTCAGAGCTTCCTAACGATATTCACTGGATCGTTTGTGATTGGCTGCTCGATGTCTTGCGCGAATTCCCTGGTTACTAAACTTACAAAAATTGACAGTTTTCCAATTCTTGAAACTTCTCTTTTCTTCTTGATGTCTTACTGTTCTTTCTTGGCAGCAGAGGTCGCTAGCTGGTCTGGAATAGTAGCTGTGTTATTTTGTGGTATCACCCAACAACATTACACGTATAAAAACCTGTCTGACGAGTCACGCATGCGCACTCTGCAGACATTTGAACTGATGAACTTTTTATCTGAAAACTTTATCTTCTGTTACATAGGACTTTCGGTTTTTACTTTCACTTATCATAAGTGGAATTTAGGTTTTATCGGGTGCGCATTTTTAGCGATTCAAGTTGCCCGCGCGCTTAATGTCTACCCCCTCTCGTTTTTGCTAAACTTTGGCCGTACTCGGAAAATAGGAATAAATTATCAGAATATGCTATTCTTTTCCGGATTGCGAGGAGCCATTGCTTTTGCTTTAGCTGTAAGGAACACAGTGTCCATTCCAAGACAGATGATGCTGACTACAACCTTAATTTTGGTCGTTGTATCGGTGATCGTGTTTGGTGGATTAACACTTCCGGTGCTGTCACTATTGAAGATAAAAACAGGTGTTGATGAGATAGAAGAGGAGAAAAGAGCAAGGCGACTTAGCCTGATAGATATAAACGATCCTTCATCAAGTACACCGGAAGAAAGAATCGAAAAAAAGCAATGGGAAAAATCCTGGTTAGTAAGAGTATGGGATAAGTTTGATAACAAATATTTAAAGCCGATTCTTGTGGAAGAACACGCTTTAGGGGACTGATGGCGGACCTAAAGACAAGTAAAGACTGGTTTTAAAAACTAGCATAGAACACATATTCAAGTTCTGCAGTTAGTGTTGTGCAAAACTAAATTTTTTCCTACGTTTAATTTTTGCGGTAAGGATATTTCCACAGAGAAGTTTTTTCAAAAGGAATTCCGAAAACCAACTTACTTACTTTTTCTACTTGTAATGGTAATCATCAACTTAAAATTACCATAACGACATTCTTTTTACTTAAAAGTAATTGTTTTGAATAGAGGAATTCTATATTCGCTTACATTTTTTATTGTCATCAATTTACATAAACAGAACGGAAGTTTATATGAGATAGTTTTGTGTTATTATATTGCTTGTCTGGTCTACATTTTGTAGTTTGAGCTAAGACACGAATTCCGGCTTGCTGTCGTACAATATCGTTTTGTAAACAAAACAAACAAACAAAATGGTTTATTATAAAATGAGTTAAAAATTGTACTATTACATAATCAAACTGATCGTGTTACAAAATATAGGAAAATAGAATGTAATATAATAATATCATGTACAATTTGTAATTACTAGTGGAAAAAAAACAAACAAACATATATAATAGAGTTTTACTAGCTTTGAACATATATTATTACCATTGAGTTGTAATTAGAATATATTTCTTTAGGGATCTGGTGATTTGTTCTGTGTCAATATAATCATTATGTTGATTTAAAATATCAATAAGAAGGTCATGAAGTTTTTTCTTAAATTGTTTTTTTGGAAGCTTTCTTAATTGTTGTGGTATCTCATTCCATACTCTTGCGCCAACTTTGGCGAGCGATTTTTTTCCAATTTCAAGTCTCGAGCTCTTTAAATAAAAATTTCCAGAAGTAGATGACCGAGTATTATAAGAATGAATTCTACTGTTTTCAACAAATAAGTTTTGAAGTGTACTCGGTGCTTTCTTGTTGCGTATGTCATGCATTAAGCAACAAATATGAGCACCGGCGTGTTACAAATATATTCAATTTTCATTAGTTGAGGATCTTAGATAGTAAATACTTCACATATGATTTTCCCAATAATCACGGGCATATTTTAGTGCCGTAGTCATTACTACGTCCTTATATTTTGATACCTACGTCCTTACTATGTCTTGGGGTTAGGGTTAGGATTAGGCTTAGGGCACACATATTTTAATAACCGTAAATGCCCTCAGTTCAAGAAACAGACCACAACATCGGGATCACTACCCTGCTCTTTGCGAGAAGTCATTGCGGGTTATTTCAAGTCCCCCGACAGAGAGATCGAGAGACTGGACCTACGGTTTAACATCCTTATCCGAGAGGACGCGAAAGTCTAACCATTTGCAGATGTTAGAGCAAAGGCAGCACTTTCTCCTCAATTATTTTAAGACCCTGAGTGTTGGTCCGGCCGGGAATCGAACCCGAGACCGCCCGCAATTAAGGATCTTTTCAGAAACAGAACAAACAGAGTGATTGTTTTTATTATTATTTTATATTATTTTAATCAACGGTATTATTATCGTTAGAAATCCTAAAGAAGCGAGTTAAAAACAACGATCAAGGGTCCCTCGGGTTCCTTCTGCATTGTCATTAATATCTTTGTTTTTTCCTTTTAATCCAATAAACCATTATGGCGTCATATACTACAACTACCACCATGCCTTGCCCACGCAATTAGGGCCAATTGTTTTAATAAGGGAATGAAAATCTGAATCAATGAAAATACGCAAAGTATTCTGGTCTTTGTAGCAAAATGGCAAATGTCCCATTTTCCCATCTACTTAACTAAGTCCTATTGATTTTCCTTATCTCTAATAAATTCACCAATAATCCTGCATAGCAGTGTACACTCTCAACCACAAATTTTCTTTATTATTATTATTATTATTATTATTATTATTATTATTATTATTCAGTTCTATTACGTTTCTTATTATTGCTGTTGTTATTATTTATAAGAAATACAAACGCGAACATTATCTGTCACTGATGACATCGACTGTTTCTTGAGATTGCATTGAGTGTTTTTGTAGTATGTCATCGGTATGTTGACGGCGGTGTCGTCGTCCATCCTTACTTATCTTCTAAGAAAACCTAAGCCTGCTCGTTAGCTATGCCATACTGCACGACCAGATCCAAAAAGTCAAAATAGTTTCCCATGATTGCTAGGTTTACTATTAGTTGAGTTACACTTATAGGGTAATGCCCGCTACCAACGCGACCTAACTGCCCATTAATATTTAGTTGATTCTAATAAGCTGCTCGTATGCTTGTGCTATCTATCATTGTAGGTAGATCCCACAAGTTCTACCCGCTCGTCTATACGCAATTAATCATTCATAAAAGCTATTCAAAGAATAGGTACTTTGGCTGTGGAGACTGACTGTGTTTTTTGAAGCGGTACTAGCAATGACATGAATGGTCTTCGCAATTACGTACTCATTTACTCATTGTATAGCTCCTAATGGCATTAATGGTCCCTAAGCAAGTAAGGCTCTATTGTTGTAGCACCAAAAAGAGTGGTTTGGGGATCCGCTCATAGCTAATTTTGTTAGCGCTACACCTGTATCGCCGTTGACATGGTCTCGATTCAATTTTTATTATTCGCAATGTAGGTTAAACCTAAATAAGATAACTAATCCTATTTAACATTGTCCTAAGTTATATTGTTCTGTATCGTTGATAATTTATACTTCACTTAGAGGTCCTTTGTGTGTAATTTTTGCTTCAAAAGAGCTAGATAAAATGACTGACAAAAGATAACGTGACATTCTAGACAGCAGATGTAATCCCAATCCATGTTCAAACAACGGTATGTGTCTGGAGTCTATTGACGGTGGATACGAATGCTTCTGTGCATCTAATTTCTCAGGACCTAACTGCGAAGGTTTGACTGTGACTGAACGTACTATTACAGATTGCGTGTTATTTGTATTTTCTCTTTCCATAGCAATTAAATTGACGTTTTGTATTAGGGAACTCTTAAGACGGCTATCACTGACTTTCGACCTCGAGGTCACGTGTTCGATTCCCGGTTCTACCGAGATCTGAACATTAATGTGATGTTTTTTATCGATAGCATTCACCGAGTTTTTCATTCTTGCATGAAAGGTTGTAAAATGTAGTTACAGCTTCTTCTGGGAGCAAACCCTCGGTGAATTAGTGTCCAATCCATGCAATGGATTTCAAAGACTCTCGTCCGCTCAACATAATAGAAACCCTAGATAAGGTCCAGCAACACTGGCTAAGTAGTTTTACTGGCAGCATAAGAACTCTGTTGTTATAACCAAGTAGTTACAAGGATGTGGTAGTTTGCAATTTTGTGCCTGTGAGGTAAACACGATTTTGATATTTTTTGTCCTCACCTTAGTCATAAATTTATACCTGATCAAACAAATTAAAATAGTGTTGTAAATGTAACTTGTTATTATGATATATGTGTTTTTGATTTTCTTATATATTTTGTCCTTGAGATTTGATTCCCGACCATGCTAGGTGTTGAACATTCATATGTTTTTTCCCCAGCCACACCGTACTCTTAGTCGTACTTTGAACGAGTATTGTAAGTTGGCTGGTACAGTTTTCCCCTTCTTTCAGACAAAAATATCGTAAAAACTCCATAAATGCAATCACAGACTGCTATTTAAGTTAAAGCTATTAAGTTTAAAGTGCATATTTTTTTTCGCAGTTCAAAAGTAGGTTACTTCTAGGTTCAATTTCTAAAAACAATTTTGAAATCTGACTTTTATTTATTTTTTATAGGCGCTCAAAGTTGCAAATTCTAAGTCTTGGAATCTAGGTTCTAATTAGGCTCTGACGTCATCAAAGTCTTTCGCCTTCCCGATTTTGCATTGTGGCCATGTGGTGTCGTACATTCTCTTACTTTCATGTTGAGCTACAACACACGGATTTCCCATATTTTTAAAGCTCTAAATTTACGACACCATAATGCAAAGTCGGGAAGGCAAAGGACTTCATATGCACTTTAAAGACAGCCGTTTAACTTTAATGTATCATTAGCTTTCTTTGGTTGATATAGTTAGATCTGGAACTGCGATTAAATCTATACAATATACCTTTATTGATATCATTGTTTATACACTACTCACATTAGCAAAAGAAGATTGATACGATTTGAGTTTAAATCCTTATGCAAAAGTGATGAAACGTGTCGCTGTACACATACAATTTCTGAGGTAAAGCAGGGGGCCTAAAATCCTGCAAAAAGTTTAGATGAGTATATAACATATCAGGTTTTTTTTCGCAGTTATAAAAATTGATGCTCGTCTTTCGGATGTTTGTTGTTTATTAACAGTGAGCTTTTTTACAGAGGTTGGAGAGTATTCATATTCCTCAGCACCAAAATTTTTTCCAGGAAAAGGTAACATTTCTAAATGTGATAAATTACATCTCCATCATTATTGTTTTTATCATTATCATCTTCATCATCAAGATCTACATTATCGTCTTCGTCGTCATCGTCATCATTATCATCAACAACATTGTCAACAACATTTTCATTACAGTCATAAACTTCGTCATCAAGATTGTCATCAACATCATCATCACCATCATCATCATCATCATCACCATAATCATCGTCACCATCATCATCATCATCGTTAACATCATCGTCGCAGTTACCAAAAAAGGATATCAATAATTTTAATTAAAGACGAAACAATAATTTCACGATAGAGAACTCGGAAAGAATCCGAGCCCCAGATGTGATTTAAACCCTGGCTGTTAATACAGGGCCAAAATGTAGATTTTGACTCTGGGCCAAGTGGCTCAAAGGCTGGTTAATTTTAACCCTGGGTTAAGCAAAAGTTCCAACAGGAATTTCTTCTTTTAGAAAAGGTAAACGGTTATTTATTGGTACTGTTTGGATTTTTCTAGGAAAAGTCTTGTTAATCCCAAAATTACAGCTAAAATCTTCGCTTGTAAGAGTGGAAACAAGATTGTGTGTTAAAAATTTAGTCCCGGGTTAGTGCTAATTGATTTTTAAACAACTGGGTCCAAACGTAGAAACGGGTCCGACGATACATAAGATATTTGAACAGTTGTTCTTTGAAGAACAAAGAAGTATTGATAATGTTTAAGTGTAAAAACAAATTAAGTGTAAAATTAATAGTTATCTTTAAGATTGCTTGCAAAAATAGCGGAACAAGATTAAGTCATATTAATAGGATTTGATACTATAAAATATTTATGAATCATGAGAGTGATTTGTCAGCATCATTAGTTTTACTTCACCAATACCAAGTGTGTTTTTAGTTGGCAGGAGTAACAGGTTTGTAGAACAATTCGAAATTGGTTCTGTGCAGTTGTATATAGCATAAACTACCAATACACACATCAAATGGTGACAGAATAGAGTTGTTTCTCATTATTGTTTTAGGAATCTCCGGCGGGCATTAAAAAATTGCTTAAAACTTAAGACCAGGGTTTAAATCACATCTGGGGATCGTTTTTTTTGGAGTTCTCTATCGTGAAATGATTGTTTCGTCTTTAATTAAAATTATAGATATCCTTTTTTGGCAACTGCGACGATGATGTTAACGATGATAATGATGATGATGATGATGACAATGATGATGGTGATGATGATGATGATGATGAAGGTGACGATGATGATGGTGATGATGATGATGATATTAATGTTGATGACAATCTTGATGATGAAGTTTATGACTGTAATGAAAATGTTGTTGACAATGATGTTGATGGTAATGATGATAACGATTACGGCGAAGACGATAAAAATACCAAGTTTAGTTTAAATTAGACCACCCGGTCCTGCCGATAGATAGTAAATCCTTCCTTTGTGTTTCGAACTGCTACCGCAAAGATTTGTGGGATACTCATTTTGTCTGCACGACAAAAACGGAGAGCAAACCGATTAATTTGGCAGTGCTTACCAAATATAGCCTAGTAAAAATGACACCTTGACACCTTTGGGTTGTTTAATAAAGCGTTAACCCCATGAATGGTTAGTAGTTTAAGGTTTATGCAGTGTATGGCCATTTGAATATCCGTGTGATATGATGCTTAAACTTTGATTTGATCATTTTTATTCTGTAGAGGAGTGCAAACACTGTGGAAAGAATGCACACTGTGTCGGAGGTCACTGCATTTGTAGGACTGGTTTTGTAGGGGATGGACTGGAGTGCTGGGGTAAGTATATTTCTTCATTTGTATTATAATCAATGGCATTATCATTGTTTTCATCATCATCGTGGCAGCGTGGTGCATTGGTCAGAGTTTAAGATTTGAATGAGGAAGACCCAGGTTCGACTCTCCAACTCAGACCACAGAATGAATAAGTCCTTGGTGATCCCAGGGACAAATTTTCCACCCTTTGTAAATAGCCAACTGGTTTGCCACCTACCAATTGGGATTCTTAAGTGAGGAAGAGGGAGATTTTAACATGGCACTGAAAAGCCTCTTTGGGAGTTTTCATTAAGTGTGTTTTTATTTATTTACTCATTTACTTATTTATTTATTTATTTATTTATTTGTTGCCATCGCCGTCCCTAGCTTTCCTGCCATCATTTTGATGGTCGTTAAGGTCATCTTTTTCATCCGCATCTGTCATCGTTATATATCGTCATCATTATCATTCATGTCTTTATTCAATCATTCTCATCATCCTTCTCACTATTATGACTAGTTTCTTCATTTATGGCATACTCATAAAAATTTGAAGCAAGAACATATTTTAAAGATATCTAACGATCAAGGAAGGAATCTTGTTTATTTTCACCCTATCTTTTTTTCTCACACCATTTCATTGGTATGTAATCAATTGGGAAAGGTCGACATTTTGCAAAGTAACAAAAGCCTTGCACTCCAATTGTTTTGCATCAATCAAGATTTCTTTATTTTCTATTCCTCGAAATTCAGGGAAATAAAGGTATGTATCAAAAACAAATAGTAATTAAGATGCTAAAGTTAAGAAACACTTCATCTTGTGGCAATTGAGAAACTTTTTCCAAGATTCCATTATAACGTTTTTTTCGCTGGAGCCCTTAAGTAGCAGGAAGCAACTCCCGTGTTTGGTTTCACGGCGTTTTCTCGAACAGATCTATTTTTTGTTCACAGTTCTTACGAATTCAGAACAATCATATGTGTTTGTACTTAATCTTTGACGTCCCTGTAAGTTTTTATTGCCGTCAAAACGAAACAAGAATGGGGGATTGCCGTGAGAATTAATAGCTTGATTACTCCTGTAATTAAAGTGTAGTCTAAGACGAAGGTTTTGAAGTTTCTAGAGCTCTGATGGCGGTGTCAGAGAGGATAAGTTGCAGATCAAACATGGTCTGGTAAAGGAAAGATCAGGTAAACTTGATCTTATTTCCTTCTTTTTATCTTTGAAATACGACGTTACAGAGCAACCAACGAGGATCGTTTTATCATATTAGAGGCCTTTAGATCAATTTTTGCATGAAATCTTGTCCTCTGCACAACGAGTTTGCTTAAAAAAGTGCGCACTCGTCCTCATCATCAAAACTTTTATATGGACTATCAAAACATCACTAGATATTTCCCGCGAATAGAGATTTTAAAATAAACCAGTCTGTAAAAACGTTGTGACATAGGCCTAGTATGTGAGCTGCTCGTTCCTATTTAGGGGCTCCTGGTTTCCTTACTACAAGAATTATTCTTCTACTATCTCATGTTTAACTTTGTCAGACGCTCTAACCATTTGCTTTGTTAACTGCAGAGCGAACTCAGGCGGACGTTAAGTGGACTTGTGATGTCAATCCTTGTAAGAATGGAGGAACTTGTAAAGATGGCATCTCCAAATGTGTTTGCCGTTTGGGATACGTTGGACAGTTCTGTGAAGGTTAGAAAGAAATTAAACAGTCTTGTTATAAAGCAAACCCTCCTTTGAATATAGGCAGCTGTCGAATGACACCATGTTTCTTTGTAGTGAAATCAAAGATAATTTTGAACATTTTCTTTCGGCTGATAATTTGCTGAAAAATAAGATATCGACCCTTGCTCACCATAGAGTCTCCAGTAGCTCAGTTGGTAGAGCATCCGACTAGAACACGGAGGGTCGTGGGTTCAATTTCTATCTTGGGCTCGGATTTTTTTCCGATTATTTTCTTGTCATTTACATCATTGAAAAATAAGATCTTAAAGTTAAAGAAGCTATCTTAATCATACTACACCCAACAACATCAAGGGGATAGCAGGATCGAAGTACCTCGCGCCTAGCATGAACACCATAACACCATTACACAGTAATTACTGAACGGGTGAGTGAGCATTTCAAGGAACCGTCGTCTAATGAAGTCAAAACATCGCGAATTGTGGTCTTTTCAGCGACAAGAACCCTGATAAATTGGAGAAATATATTTAACTGTTCAAGATTTTTTTCCATTAGGGGTTTAAATCTTCTACCGTTACTTTAGTGTTGGTTGTAGTATTTATTCGTAAATTGTTTTTTTCCAAATATAATGCCGACTTCCACTAAAGTATCAACCAAACCTGAAAGCCCAAATCTTACAAACCGCCGCATTTGTAACCCCTATGGAAAGGCATACAAGAAAAATACTTCAAGTTTTTTTTTCAAGTTTCAAGTTTTATAAAAAGAAATGTTACAGTTTTGACTGGCCTGCAGGTAGCTAAGCTAATCGTTTCTAGTCTATCGAAACTGATGCAATTACAGGCTTCATTACAGTGTTAAATATTAAAAGAACTAGTGTATTAATGCGAGACTGAACAAGAAAAACGAATTTGAGATCCAAAGATACTGACATTGATTTTTGCTTTTCTAATGGTTCTTTACATCATATTGTTTTTTTATCGATTTCAGTGTAACATCAAGAGAACATATCGGG
The DNA here is from genome assembly GCA_027575285.2 of Zoanthus pulchellus. Lineage (NCBI taxonomy): Eukaryota > Metazoa > Cnidaria > Anthozoa > Zoantharia > Zoanthidae > Zoanthus > Zoanthus pulchellus. The sequence continues at coordinate 12,044 of JAOBRB020093739.1, forward strand.
CATATAATATGAATTAAGCCTTATACTGAGCCATACATTCGTTGTAAGACTTCCATTACATCACAGGAGCACTATTCATGTATATTAGTATCTCCCAACTAGTGGACTATTGCAAATCCAGCATTTTGATTGGCTACGCTACTAGTGGTCTATTAGTAATAGTCATCGAGTAGCGAAATTCGCTGGTTTTGAAAACCGGTTATTGCTCCTAGTCCATTTGTCCTCGAGGACTAATTGTTAATTATCTTGAGAACGAGCTCCAAATTATATCGGTAAAACTTTCACTACATCACAGGAGCAGTATTTAGTTTATCAAAATTTAATGAGAAACGTAAAGCGAGCAGTTTGTTCTTTGTAAAATCTTTGTGACTTTACTAGAATACCATTAAACATTCTTTATCCTTGCTTTTTGTCAAAATGAAGAAAAGTTACAAATTTTTCTACTTCATTTATATCTTTTTTATTTTTGTTGAATTTTCAGAATACGCACCACCGTCAGTTCATCTTAGCTTCGACCATGTTTCAAGCGCTACATTGTCAGATGATACCGGAGATGGCAATAACGCGGTTTTAGCGAATGGAGCGCAGATTGTACCACGTGGGGGAAAGTGCGGAGATGCAGTCAATCTTCTTGGTAGGGATAATCACGCAAAATTGAAATTGAATTTCAAAAGAATGAGTTCGTTTCAGGTTTCCTATGTTTTGTTATTTATTTCCAACAAAATATTTAACAATTATTCCAAGAGCGCGCGTTGGATATAAGATGGTAAATAGCCAACTTGGTGCGTAGTGCCGAGTTGGCTATAATCATTTCATATCCAACGAGCGCGAATGGAATAATTGTTTTATTAAATTTCATAAGCTTCATTTCCAAGCCCTTCGATACTTGAAAATAACAATAAAATTTTGATCTGACATTTTCCAGTTTGGCAAAACTTTATACAGTTATTTTCCATAAATGGTCATTCGGTATATGAGCTGATAACCGAGATTGAGTAAACCAATCATAACGCTAGAAACGCAATATTTGTTGTTATATTTATTTATGAAGAAGACGCTCTAGAAACGTTCATCGGGCTACCTTTGTTCAACGTCACTCTTCTTACAATGAATCTCGATGGTCGAGCTGACGCCACAAGAAAAATGTGCTGACAGAAGAAATCATTACGCTTAAAATGGATTATGATTGAACTATGAATTTTTAAATTCTTCAACAGAATAAAGTCATTTAATTCATTTTGATGTAAATGAAATTATTCAACAGGATAAAGTCCTTGAATTCATGAAGATTCTTCAATAAAATCTTGAACTAATGGCAGAAATAGAACTTGGTAACTTCTGTTGATAGGGCTTTAACTTGACAGTTTATGTTTATATGTTATCTTACAGGTGGAGATATTTTGTTCGATGGCGCAAATTTTGAGAGGATTCCAAGGAAAGCGATAACAATATCTGTTTGGATTAAACTGGACACCAACCGAGGAATTCAGTCCCTATTTGACACCGTAGGGAGTCACTCAACACATAAGGATGGTCAATACCATTTCGAGATTGATAATGGCAAGGTTCGTTGGTTCCATCGAGACGAGCAGCACAGAACGGTATTCAGCGTCCTTACTCAACCCGTGATCAAAGAAGGTGTCTGGACCCAAATCGCTGCAACGTACAATGCTGACAAAGAAAGGGCAAGAGTGAGTTTTTTAGATTAAACTTTTTTACGATTGCCTGAATAATATAAAATTTTCTCGGAACCCTTGCAGTTCAAAGCAGACTAGCATCATGCTTTGTCAGAGATGCTACACAAATTTCAATTAGATGCCAGTTAGCGTTTTACATGGCGTGACGAATTATGTTTAAGGCTTTCAGAGCAAATCCATTTTTCGGATTAAGAGCAGGATATTATCTTCTCCAGCATGACACAAACAACAACAAGAAAACAACTTTCAGCGAAGAACGTGCATTATCATCAATATACGCGGCCAAATAGCAAACTGCCCTCATCAAAGCATCTAATCAGCGGGCATAAATGACCGTG
>JAOBRB020093844.1:0-14076 GCA_027575285.2 Zoanthus pulchellus
CCTCCTCACCTCCTCCTTCCCTCCCTCCCTCTCTCCTTCCCTCCCTCCCTCCCTCCCTCCCTCCCTCCTGTCCTCCCCCCTTCCCTTCTTCCTTCGTCTCCTGTATTTCAGTAGGCAGTAAACCCGTTTATGAAGACGATCAAATTTACTTTTCAGGTTCTTCACTTTCCTTCAGCAATCTATGATTATGTCGTTAAGGAATTGAAGAAGGATTTAATTCTTGTATTGAATAAGGTAACATAAATCATCGTAGTTTATAAATCTCAGTGATAAGATCTTTAAATGTAATTAATAGCTGTAGGTACGTCAACAGATAAAAAAGAAACTATTATATATAGAAGTTTGGACTTATAAAAAACGTCGGATAATCAATAATTTATCTTAACCATTCGCTCGCTCCGACGAAGGACTCCAGTCCGAAATGTCAGTACATAAATTCATCTCCAAGCTACGGTGTTAAAACTTATATACTTTTAAAAAAAAATGTTTTTGTAGAATCACCGACGTAGCTTGCCATTTATAATAATTTATCTTGTAACGTGATCTTTTAATATGGTATACTATTGTGCAACTTGCTGTCATTTCTTGTTTATGCATTTTGTGTTCTTTATTGAGCCATGCAAACGGGCATGCATTGAAATATGTCTTCCTGTAAAAGCTGATTCAATTCAGTGTATACACATTCTTATTTAGCTTTATTGGTGGCAAGACTATGATTATCTTGTGAATGGTGAGCACTTAATTTACTTGAATTACATAGTGTAACTAATGAATATATTTAGAATAATTAAGAAATATTCTAACAAATGGAAATGCTTCATATGATATATATTATTACATATATGTATATATATCGTCCTCAAAGGACGAAACAGTATACTGTATGCAGATTGTGATTGTGTTTTGAACGAGGTTTGAACGTCCGCTCACTTAAATCGCCGCTCTTCAGGAGTTTAGGGTTGTAATCAAGTACAAGTGGGTAGGCCGAGTGTTTTTCCGATTGAGATTTAGTGGTTAAAAAAGTATCCCTAGATGTAGATCTAAAATCCTTCTTAACCTATTTAGGTTTGTAGCCTCTACGAGTTAAATAGGACTGATATTCATGCTCCTTTTATCAAATAATTCCAGTGATGAGCAATTACGTCTAATTCTAGAGGCTATCCCAAGGGAATATAGCTTTAGAACAATGAGAAGGATGTGAACTTCAAGCATCTAAACACATATGATTGTCAGTGGGCTTAGCATAAACATCCGCGACAATGTAGCCATAGACAACACATTTAATCACTGGTCAGAGAAAATTATCATGGTGAATTTAATAGTAGAATGCATAGAATTAACACAGTCTGTAAATTTAAGAAGTTTCTCCTTTCCTGCAGTCCATAGATCCAAAATATCATCCCTATAACGCCGCCGTTTTTCTTCCATGAGTATTCTACAGTCATGAAAGAAAGACAAAAATAGTTTTTCGAAATAAATAAAACACTCATAGCCTGTTGAAAAGGCCGGCAAAGTTTACTGTATGAGAATTCTTCAAAAATGTTTGATTGTTTTTTTTTTAATTTTCTAGATTGATCTTGTTTCTCCAGAAGTTGTGGTTGCATGGAAGCAATATTTTTTGTCTAAATTTGAAAACTTGAAGGTGGCTTTGTTTACATCATTTCCAAAGGATGACAACGAGAGAAAGGGAGAACAAAAAAGAGGTATGTTCTCAAAGGACGTTTTAGCAGCCTGCTAGGCTGGGTTGTGCAAATCTGGTTAACTTTATCCCTGTGTTAAGCAGAAATCCAGAAATTCTTTAAGAATAGGTAAGCAATCAATCAATCAATCAATCAATCAATCAATCAATCAATAAACGTTATTTACCCTCGAATTTACAGTGAGCACTCAAGTGCTAATATCTTCCAGCCAACTACATTAATAAATAATTATAATAAAAAGTTAATTCTATATAGCAAAAAAAGATAACTAACTACCTTGACAACTAACTTGCAAATTATTGTTCCCAGTAGATATCAGTCGTCAAAATGAAGTAAAATCAGAAATAGTGCGGTAATGGTCAGGGAGAGAATTCCAAGATGTTGCTGCCAAGTAACTAAAGGAATTGATACCATAAGAACTTTAAGAATTTTTTTTTTTGATTTTCCAAGGAAAACCTTACAGTTCACTCCTTCTCTTCAAGGTTGTAAAGAAAACCATGGGTTAAACATTTAGCCTGGGTTAATTCAAATCGGCTTTTAGACAACTGGCCCATGATGCATATGTATATTAGGAAATAAGATACGGGCTCCATTGGTTCTTAACTTAGTATTCAAACCTAACTAGATTTGTTACATCTGTATTTAATAAAATGCAACTGATGTTACTCTTTTTAAATAATTGTTTTGTTTTCTCTTCAAAAGTGTTGTCACAGAGACGAAGGAAAAAGAAAAGTTTTTTTGCACTTGGTCCAAGAGAACTTTTGTCAGCCTGCAAAGAAATTTGTGGAGAAAGAGGTTTGCTTTTTTTCATCTATAAGGTGAAAGAATGGTCCCTAAAATATGCAAAAACACATGCAATAACATAAAATGACAATAAAACGTTTGTGTAGTAAAATAGAAGTGAAAATTAAAAAAACGTGCCTGTTGCAGTAACAAGTCAAAGTTTTAATAATTAGAAACTACTCCAGTTTTGATTGAAGTGCGATACAGCCACATTTAATTGGAAACACCATAGAGTATAATAAGTGGTATTTAGAGTATAATAAGTGATATTTAGAGTATAATAAGCGGTATTTAGAGTATAATAAGCGGTGTTTAGAGTATAATAAGCGGTATGTAGAGTATAATAAGCGGTATGCAGAGTATAATATAAGCGGTATGTAGAGTATAATAAGCGGTATGTAGAGTATAATAAGCGGTATGTAGAGTATAATAAGCGGTATGAAGAGTATAATAAGCAGTGTGTAGAGTATAATAAGCGGTCTCTATAGTATAAGCCGTATGTTGAGTATAAAAAGCGGTATGTAGAGTATAATAAGCGGTATGTAGAGTATAATAAGCGCTATGTAGAGTATATTAGGAGGTATTTAGAGTATAATAAGCGGTATGTAGAGCATAATAAGCGGTATGTAGAGTATAATAAGCGGTATGTAGAGTATAATAAGTGGTATGTAGAGTATAATAAGCGGTATGTAGGGCCTGTTTACAGGAAGAAAGGGTCTCCCCCATTGGAGGTTCGTCTTATCAATTATTGCCACCCTACCTAAGCGAGTACCAGAATTTTTCCAGTAGTACGCGCCAATGAACGAGATTACTATGTGTTCTTGGGCAAAGTGGTAATTGTTTCAAAATTCGCTAGTTCTGCTAGTCTACTTATTGAACATGTAAAGATGATCATTTTCGATGCTTTTATCCCTATTCCTTAAACATATACCGTCTTCGAATACGTGCATGCGTATTTGTTAAGCGTTTGTTACCCTATCAGCTATAGTTAGCGATCGGTCAGAGACCCTCGCAGGAAGGCCAGGATTTTGTTTGCTTCAGTCATGGTAGTCAGTGTTAAAGGTAGGGTAGCCCCATTTGGTTACGGGCCATCTGGAATTCCATCTAGTTACATCAAACACTGGATTCTTTTTCGCATATCGCATAATCTTGCCAGCCGGAAAAAGGGTACTGGCTATAGGATTGAAGTGTCAGACGGCTTGTGTTGACAATGCTTTTAGATTGTCAACATTGTTAGTTATATTGCCTATATAGCACTGAAAAACCGCTGCCAATGATGCTAAGGACGCTTGCTCACTATTTTGTTGTTCATGAAGCTCAACAACCGTGACAGGGATAATCCTTGTTAGTAGAATTCGCATATACAAAGGAAGACTATGTTTCGCCTTTTAATAGAGTGACCCAAGGACGATCACTCTATCTCCATGTAAACTGGCCCGTAGTTATTGTAGTAGTAATAAGTAATATATTTCGAAGTAGAAGCTGTAGTAGTAGTTACAACAGCAGTAACTACAGGTACTGTTGTCTACTTAAGAATATATAGCGTGTTGCTCTCGTTCTCTGTTAATTAGTCCCTTTTGAAAGACAGCAGAAAGATATTCGACAGTCCTGCCAACAAAGTTCTTTAGCGTAAAAAAAGTGCAGCACCAAGGGGTATCAACAATATTTCAAATAGATGGTGATATTTTGAAAGTAATCAACTTTTGGTTGCCCAAGGTAGTAAGTGAGTGAGTCTTGAAGCCTGGCGATAATCGCCGTTTACTAAAGACAGCCCTGAACTTAATAATATATTTATAAATTATAAGCATATTACTTTATCTTTGTTCTGAGCCCGACTGCAGGTATACTGTTCATACTAAATATTAAATCTTTATCTGTACTCCATTAGTCGACCTTACAAGCTGGGAGAAACTCATTTCAGACCAAGAAAAGGGAGAGGATGATGGAGTTGTTTACGACGAATATGGCTTTTCAGAGGAGTCTGAAGGTATGGAAAAATAGTTTTTGAAATTATAATTATGCCAATGGTTATGAAAAAAGAGTTTCGTCTAAATAGTGTAATTGCATTGTCACTCTTCTCAGGAGATTTTTAGTTGAGTACTTTTTACCAATATATAGACTGGCTATAGCTATCATCGCATAAAAAAATTAATATAAAACTTTTTAACGAAAAGAAATTTGGTTTAATAGGATCTAGATTAAATTCTTGTTCAAACGTGTTAATTAGTGGCTTAAACCTATTCCATCAAAGTAGTTTAGAAACTTTTTGAAGTGTATGGACAAGTTGATGTAATGAATTATTTTACGTAAATCTAGTTTGGTTCAACGCAATTTCTAATCTAACAAGATGAAGCTTCGTGAAACAGTTGAGGAGAGTGCATAATCAATATTAGGAGTATTAGTGTAAACTTACTTACGGTCTAACATGGCTCATACATGGCTACTCTCTTAGAGGTCTAATACCTCTTATGACAGTTGAGCACGCCACCCTGACAAACCTGTGGAATTTCAGTGAGTTTAGCATCAAAGCGTGTCTATTGAGTCAATCTCGCACGAAGCATGACCAGATAGACTCGTTTTGATGCTAAAATCCTTGATATACCGCTGGTTTGTCATAGTGGCATGCTCAACTGTAATAAGAGCTTTTGTGATAGCTTACTAGTAGAGAAAAGATAACTTATCAAAATGATAATGAGAATTGTTTTGCTACAGTATCATTTCATCAATAATTTAATTAGTATATCATTCTTTTTTTTGTCTAAAATAATTAGTCATCGCGGCCTCATGGACTATTGACTCGTACTCCATTCGTCTTCGCGATCGAGATCTAATTGTTAAATAATGTATGCAAGGGGAAAGGTTGAGTATAATAACGGGTTTCAAGTACAGTAGCAGAATCTAACCAAATGTGCCACATAAAATTTTGTTTTAACAGAGGAAAATGAAAAAGAATTTGAAGATGTCGAAAACAATGATAGCATTTTAACGCTAGGTCTTGTAGGTAAGTAAGCTGAGTTCAGTAGTTAAGGAGTAATATCCGTTTACTACACGGCCTTTTAGTGGTTTCACTGATTTAGTTACTAGTACGCATGACCTATCTATACTCGATAGTTTTCATTTGAGTCACATCCCACAAGTATTACTCTTTCATTGTGAATTAAATTGTCCTTTGCAAGTCTCAGCTAGTATAAAAGGTTGGTAAATATAAGTAATAGATAATACTGGAAGCTAAATAAGCATGTATACTGGCCAGGGAGGTGAGAGACCCGCACAACACAAGCTGCCTAATGGCGGTTTTAGATATCGAACTTAAGCCAAAAGTAAAAAAAAAAAACAGTCACGAATCTATGTGTGTATAAATTCACCGGTAGACTAGTCAGTGTAATCTTGAATATAATGGAAAAGTAACTTGTGAATAATGGGGATATTTATGGTTTGCCATTTTTGCCTACAACAACGCGCACATTTTGTTGCTCTGTAAAAGGGAAAGATATGAACAGAATGGCCAAACACTTTGACTGAGCGCGAATCAGGTCGGATTTCCTGCATGCAAATACTTTATAGAGCCTAGTTCAAATAATGATTTACACTAAATTAATATTAAATTTTTAACCAGTTCTTTGTTTTCGAATTTGTTTTATGATTTTTCTGGGCGGGAAACTTTCACAGTTTTTAATAAGAATCGTTCACCTTTTCGTAAATAAGAAATTGCCCCTTGGTTTTGAGTAACCCAGCACAAGCTTTTTGCGTGGTGTGTTACAACTAAACTGGTCATCTCTGGCAATAATTTTAAATCTTCGTGGCTTATTTATTTCTATAGGTCATCCAAATGTTGGAAAATCGTCATTATTAAATGGTCTATATGGGAAAAAGGTAGTATTGTTAGTTTTTTTTACTTTATTTTATTCATTTATTTTTTTCTTTAATGATTTACCCAAAGGTGGGTGTAAATTCAATAGGACTCTAAGTCCCCTCCCAGATACTTACAACCATTAATCCCAACCCCTAAAATAGATTTAATATCCCAACCCGTTCCATTAAGAAAAAGAACAAACATATAATATATATTTTACAACTAATTGAGGAATTAATAAGAGCAAACTGTTAAAGCATTGACTTTACGATATTTAGGACAACTTAACTTAAAGGTACGAAAATTATCACCATCAAATATTTGATTTAACCTAAGAAAATAAAATGGTTTTAGCTTAGTTTTAAAACAAGACAACGAAGTTTCAGCTTCATACAAACGATGAGTTGTAGGACTAAGTAACAAGTTTTAGAAGGGAGTCCAACATGCTATCTGTATCTTGACTGTTGTGTCTTGATTTTAAAACATATTGTACACATGATCAACCACATGTACTGGCTTGATGATGAATAGACCAAACACACACATACTGAATTGTTTATACTAAAACAACAACCTATTTATTTTTACATTTCTTTAAAAGGTTGTGAGTACGTCTCGCACCCCTGGCCACACCAAACATTTCCAAACCATTTTCCTAACACCCACTGTGCGGTTGTGTGATAGTCCTGGATTGGTGTTTCCATCATTGGTAGACAAGCAGTTGCAGGTATTGTTACGTAGGTTGCGTTTTCTATTCGAATGCGCGCCTCTCATTGGCTATTTTGATGGTACGTAGGTGAGCTCAAATTCAATGTTTTCTGGGTGGTCAGAATCTCCAAATTGTTAACCCACCAGTGAACATTGCTTTAGCGCGTCACTTTTTATAGCGGGAAAATTCAGTAATTCAGTTTATTTTATTTATGCTGTATTAGAAACACTTAATGACTGCTACGTCGGGAATCATCGGTTTTATTCCCTCGTGAGCATTAATTAAGTGTGTTATATCTTGTATCTACGAGTCGCAAGTTGTTACTATTGCTTGTATACAGGTACGTACCATTATTTATATTGGTATATGATTCTATTGTCGAAAGCTATGGTTAAAGATATTAGGTTTCTTATTTTAAGCTGATTCTTTGCCAACACTATTAAACAGTAACCTGAATGTCACAAAGTGTTATAGGACATACCACTTATGATTTTATCTCTTCTATTTAATACTATCGATTTATTATCCTTGTTCTGGCTTGTCTTAAATTCAGAATGTGTTATTTACTTAATCTGGCTTACTATGACCTTTGAGAAAAATTATGTACTCACTTATTGGCGTTTTGATTATCGGGGATACATTAGTAGGTTTTTTTAAAAACTTGTTTTAGGGGCTGGCAATTTTGGATCTTGAGTTCAATGTTTCCCAGTTTCTCTGACTGTTAATATCTTGCTCCATGCATGATTAAGCTACACATGATTAGGATCAATTTTCCTTACCTGAAAACTATTAACTTGCATGTATTCCTCTTCTCACCCTGCCCTGGGGTTTCATTAAGGGCCGGTCACCGGGCAAATTGACCGGCTGTGAAGACAACTTTGCCCGGCTGCAAAAGAACAATACGAGAATTACTTCCCTATGTCTATTTATGCGTCTTCATTCGAAAGGGCCTTGCAGACGGATGCCTGCCTGTCAAATCCAGATGCCCACCTGCTCCAAATTTTAATAAAACCCCAGGCCGGCCTAGAGCTTATCAAAATTTGAATCACTAATGACTCCGACTCGTTTGGTAGATCCTTTGTGGTATGTATCCAATTGCTCAAGTGCAGGAGCCTTATACAGCTGTTGGTTACCTTGCTTCGAGGGTATCGGCTAGTTTAGTAAATGTATTGGAACTTGTGCACCCAAGGTGTAACACTGACACAGAATGTGAAGAAGAGCATGATCATTCATCACAAGTCTGGTCAGCTTGGGATATATGCGATGGTATGTATCAAATTAGTAATTTCTGAGGCCATAATTTGTAATCCATCTGTTACCTTGTTTTTAGGATTTCCAGTGTAACTTATTCAACCTCGAATATTGCGTTTCTAGCGTTCTAATTGGTTCACTCAATCTCGGTTATCAGCTGACATACCGATGACCATATATGACTCAATTTATTAAACGTTTTTTGCTATTTTCAAGTATCGAAAAGTTCGGAAAGATCATGAAATTTAATAAAACAGTTATTCCATTCGCGCTTGTTGGAAATGAGATGATTATAGCCAACTCGGCGCTACGCCCCTCGTTGGCTATTTACCATCTCATATCCAACGCGCGCTCTTGGAATGATTGTTAATTATTAAATTTTCAATCTCGAATATTGTATTTCTAGCGTTCTGATTTGTTAACTTGATCTCGGTTATCAGCTCATATACCGAATGACCATATATTGAAACTAATAGAAATTCTTGTTTATCAATGTATTAAAAGCTGTTTTTGCTATTTTCAAGTACCGAAGGGTTCGGAAAACTCTTGAAATTTAATAGAACAATTATTCCATTCGCGCTTGTTGGATATGAGATGATTATAACCAACTTGGCGCTACGCTCTTTGTTGGCTATTTACCATCTCATATCTAACACGCGCTCTTGTAATAATTGTTAAATAATCTAGCTATAGTGGAAACCCTAAATACAAGGTAAGAGATGTACTGTATTAATAATAATAAAAAAATAATAAAGACTTTATTTAGGTGTCAAGTCTTTCTAGCCGGACCAAGGCCTACTAATTGGGGACACCATCTTTACCACTCTAAGGTGGATGGAGACCTTTCACATTACAACACACACACACACACATAAACACAGATATAATCCCCGAGGGCCTACGGTTTAACGTCCTTAATCGAGAAGACGTGAAAGTCTAACCATTTGCAGATGATAGAGCAAAGGCAGCACTGTGTTGGTCCGGCCGGGAATCGAACCCAAGCCTCCCGCACGATAGCCTGGCACCTTACCAATTAGGCTAACCAGACGGCGGTTAACTGTATTGAAGTATTTTATTCAAGAACTTTTGATTAACCTGGGACACACTTAATGGCGGTACCCAGTTGCATGTGATGGGGGCTCCAATCGTGATTGGAGGATCCAATTTTTGCATGTGAGGAATTATAGATGCAGCACATGTGATCGGGGGATCTAGTCACATGTGATGGGAATCCTATCGCTTGTTCAGCCGTTAGTTTTTATTTAGTACGAAACTGTAAATTGGTATTATCTCTCGCGTGTTCTATTATTGTTAACTTTTAATTTTCTTACCATTCTCAGCCTGGGCCGACAAACGGGGCTACTACACTGCTAAAACTGGCCGACCTGATACTTATAGGGCAGGTACCGTTTCTTTTTAATTTTTCCTTAACCTACAACTATGTTCTATATATAGAATTGACAAATAGTAATTGTTACAAATGTAAAAAGCTCGTGTTAGTTCAGTGGCAAAGCCTACTAGAATCTACCACTGCACGTGTTAGCTCAGTGATACAGTCTACTAGAATCTACCACGTGTTGCCACGCCTTTTTATGGAGAGCGGTAAATATACATTTCCAGTAATAAATGAATTAGTACTCCTTATGCGCATAGAATTTTAAGAGCCTTATAATGACGAAACTAGTAACAGTAGAAATATGAATGGAAACTTGTCTTTCCCTTTTACGGTTTTCAAACCCATTCTTTGTTTCTTTTCTGGACAGCTAACAGCATTCTCCGCCTTGCAGTAGATGGAAGAATTGTGCTTTGTGTTTATCCACCTGGCTTTATAAATCAAAAAGGTATGCCTTCGAATCTTGATCAACAGATTCCTCAAACATTTACCCTATGGCGATGTTTACCACAGTTATCAGGCTTTATGTGTGTTCTTTACGAGTGTTCTATTCTCTCTCGAGGATAGTAGAACCCATGAAACTATATTATATTTGGATAATAAATTAGGCAAAGTTTTCTGTTAATTGTAGTAGTGACAAAATCGTACAAATGGGATACAATTAACAGTCTGTAATCTATAAAGGAGTCTTTCTTTGCTATAAATGCAAAAACCTAGGCTAAAGCAATCCCTCTTTACGTGTTGGGCAATTGTAGCAACATTACAAATGATCGTGAGGTGATATACATCTCGTGATAGAAGCTGCAACTATTTAGATTAGATATCAGCTTCAATTTTTTTCAAGTAAGTTTTTATTCGAAGATCAAGTTTTTCTTGTAGTTGATGTAAGTATTATAACACAGTCCTTGTAATAAAAGCGTAGGAGCCTGCATGGTTAACTTTCTATTTACTTGGTTTAGCCGGGATATTATATCTCTATTATATTTGTATTATATCTGTTAATGACACATATCTGTTATCATTATAGATATTTACGACAGCATTATTAATTACTATATACATCAAGGACGAATGGACTACGAGTCAATAGCCCATGAGACGTAGGCTGAATAGACTATTCGAACTCGTAGTACATTTGGCGGAGATCTCAAATTGTTTTATTAAGCTTTTAATCGGTCCAGAAAGGATGCAAATTAGTTATCGATAAAATCTTTTCATATTATAGAAAAACGGGGCTCATTACTATTTTCATCTGCTATCTTTTCTCTGCTCTAAGGCTATGTCTGAAATTATAACTCAGGTGATTAGCCAATCATAATGCAGGATAAGAGCTAGACTATTACTAGGCTTAAACCAAAAAAGCGAAAATATTATAAGCTTTCTGAAAACAAATAAAAGCAAAGCAGAGATAAGGAAGGCTAAAGAAGCTGGAACGTAAGTAGTTAGGCTTGCCTAACTAAAACTTGAAATAAAATGGCGTCTTTCCAAAAGATGTGTTTTAGATTTCTTTTAAGAATAGAAGTAACAGCAATTGCAGAATTGAGTTCCATGGTAAAAATAACTTACCGGAATTGTTTTCTGTTTGATTATTGTTCATGCCACGCATTGCATAACCGTAGTCTTTCCTCAACCGTAGACCAATGGCTTAAACATCCAGATACAGCAAACATTGCTGAGCTACAAGAAAAGCACGCCATGAGCAGAAGTGTGCGGCACTTGGAAATGAACGATATCAACAGTGGCGAAGATTTACCCTCCTTGCTACTAACACCCAAATACAAGAGGAAAATGAAGGATCCGAAAGGTCGCAAGATGTCTGCTGATGTTGCCAGCAGCGAAGGAGATGATGAAGCTGAAGAGAGCGAGGCTGTTGTGAATGTAAATCCATTTTCTCTCCTATCGGACGAGTAATTATCCCTAATTTTTATTTCATGTTTATTTTTCTATTTCTTTACAAACTATTTTTTATTTTTAGGAAAGACTTGAGTTCTTGCTTTATGTTTATGTGGGTTTCGACTTCGGTTTTCAATATTTTTTGTCTTTTATTTTGTGGTCCGTATGAAATTGATATTATGCACCTTGGTTTACCTAATTTACTATATTTAGTTAAACAACTTTTTGGAAGAAAAAAGTTTCCCATACCTTAAAAAACGGCAAGTTAGAAGCCTAGAAAACAGTTTAGCATTCTGCGGTATCCAACTGAACTGGTAGTATCCAACGGTTAGGATTCTATTTGGGTTTTCCGCCATTACTAGCTTGAAATTGTCGAAATGGCGCCAAAACGGCGTGCGTACCATTCCCAAATAGAGCCAACGTTGTCTATCAACTTCGTAAGAGTTTCTTACTTGTATAAATTAAGAATTATTTTAAAGACATAGGAAGTGAACAAGAAAGTTAGTCCTTCTCCATGGGGGACAAAATAGCTAATTATGTTTTCTGTGCTATGAGATAAATTATTTATGCAATAATTTCTCAAAAGCTTGTGTGTGTTACGGAAATTACAAGTGACGCGATTCACCTACAAAGTTCAATTCAGCTAAACAACTGTGTGAATTTGAAGACACTCATACAGGTGATTTGTTATCTTCTTAATTTAATGACCGGTTTTCAACAAACTTGATGTCTGAAATTTAATGAACCCGTTTAATATTATAAAAATCATGTAATATACGTCTGAAGATTTCTGTTAATAATGATTTTGTGAAATATAAACTATATTTCACTATCAGTATTAGAGCAGTTGTCCATTATGTAGAGGAGACCAAAAAAATATTGGAATTTTTTATAAAAACTGGAACTATATATTCTCCATTTAAATAACAATTACTTAATTGCAAATAAATAATGGTAATTGATTTGAGCGGAGTGCATTTTAATTGGTTCAAAATCAAACGAGCGATTCAAAATCGCACAACCGCGTTGCGGGAGTGAGATTTGTAATCGCAAGTTTGATTTTGAACTAAAATTGCACATCACAAAGTTCAATTACCACTTAATTATATCCATTAAATTGAAATCTAACACATTGTACATTAACAAATTATTATAAATTGTAAAAATATTGTTTACAACTGGAAAAAGTACAACTTCTCTATTTTGCCTGAAACTTGCCAGAGTTGACCCTCACATTTTCCCTTTTAATTCTGTTACCTGATTGGTCAATTTTTTAGTTTTCTACAATCTGATTGGTTGTTCAAGATAGTGCGATTTAGGCTGAAATCAAGCTGCTAAGAACCAATCAGATTGCAGGTTTCACTAGTGATTTCAAAATGGATGTAATTAAGTAGTTATATATAAAAATTCAAAAAGTTATAAAAATATGTAACTAATATAATTTTAAGTTCTATTTAAAAGATAACGCGACTATTAATTATAAAGAGAGCAATGAAATTCAATGACAAACTCTTACAGCTTGTGTTTCCTTATTTCCTTTTTGAATGCCAGAATAAATATGGCATAGTCTCGATTTTAACTGGAATCTTAGCCTGTAACACGGACACCAAGTAAAATAAACGTATTGAGTGTTTTCAATAATTTACAGTGCTTGCATGTGGAATTGTAAATTCCTTGATACGCTGGTTGTATGTGCATTTGTATTTTGAAAATAAAAACAAAATACAAGTTGGAAAAATGATGTTTAACATCACTGTTGAGATGTCTTGTAATGTTCTGTTTATCTAAATAATGCTAAACTTACCAAAGTTTAAAGGTGTTCTTATGTTGAGGTGTAAACAGGTGTAAACAGTATTCTTCCACTCAGTCATCATGCATAGGGCGTCCTGATCTCTAACCACAATACCAGATCACATATACTTACTTTTTTCGCGTGGGTTGAAGTCCCTCGTCAGGAAGATCGAGTGACCAGACCTTCGGTTTAACGTCCTAATTCGAAATGAAGCTCTGACCATTTACAGATGTTAGACCAAAGACAGCATTTCATCTCAGGTAATTTAAAAGCCTGATTGAGTGGAGGTCCGGGCGGGAATCAAACCTGATCAGGCCCGTAGCCAGGGGGGGTTGGGCGAATCCCCCCTTTTCGGCGAACCCCCCTTTTGCCAGCGAACCCCCTTAGCAAAAATCAAACCTATTGTAATTTATTACAGACTTGTGCGGCATTTTTGCACTGTTTATTACTAGTGTTCGAACCGTTTCCTGGTCGTATGACGTGTCTGTAGCCTCATGAGTAATGAATATTAGTAAGGCTTGTTGTCTACGCAATTTGATCAATCGCTTTGCCCCTTAACCCTACCGGGGCCCTAAGGTGGGCCCCTGGACCCCATATCCAGAACACACCCTCAAAGCATCCTGGCTATCGGCCTGGTTGGGAGATGCAAAAGATGAAAATAGAAAATTATATTAAAACTATTTGCAGTGGGACGATCTCACG
>JAOBRB020093955.1:0-11768 GCA_027575285.2 Zoanthus pulchellus
AATTTCTGATGTCTTTTTCTTGTGAAGGCTGAATAAAAGCAGCGACCTGTTTGTTTGGTGCTTTTAGCGAGCTTTGCTCCTCATTTACTATCAAGCCTTTTAAGTGAGGAAAAACTGCGCTAACAGAGTTGGAACGCGAATCAGAATCTAAAACAGATTCCTTTAACATAGCCATATTTTCCGCTTCTTCAAAGCTTTTTGGCTGTTGAAGAACACTATAGTTCTTGATTGCGGGTAACAAGCCATTCACAAAAATATGTACCCAATCTTCCTTCGGAAGATTAAGGCGAGAACACTGTCTGCGTATCTCTGCTGCGTAGTCAGAGATTCGTTCATTTGCACCTTGCTTACGTTGTCCTAAATTTTGGTGTAGCCGCCATTGAGTCGCAGCTGGATCGAATTTTTCTTTTAATTCTTTTTCGATAGTGTCGAAAGAAACTTTAGAAGTGTAAGGTAGCGCGTTAAATCATACTGCTGCGTGGCCCTCTAGAGAAACAGGGAGTGCCGCCGTTCGCTTGTCGGGGTCCCATCCATAAAAATCGGCGACCAGCTAAAATTTTTCTAAAAATTGATGAATATCTTCCTTTTCATGCCCAGTAAAAGTTGGTAATTTTACCCCCAAATGTTGTGACCCTTGGGACTGTTTCTGATCTAATGATTTTTCTAACGCTGTAAAATGGTTTGATCTTCCTCCCTTATCTCTAAAAATTTATCAAAACCATTGGACACGACGTTTTCGATAACTTTATTAAAATCCACAGAACCGCCTTCAGCCATGGTTATATCTTCTGCCGGTCTGTTTCAGTTGTTCTAACTTTGGAGTACCTGGAGCTACCTGATCTGACGTTTCTTGTTCTGATTCTGAACTTGAAAAACCTGAACAACTTAAGTTAGTATTATCCTTTTTTGTCAAATGTTTTGATTTTTTACTGAATTTAGTGATGTGTTTTAGTAAAGACTTTCCTTTTTGTCCCTTTGAAAGATTATCAGTCAACGAATATCCCTCGCAAAATTCATCACCTTCCGACTCGGCCAGTTTTTTAGCTTTCGCCCGGGTCCACACTTTGAAAGTAAGTAAAATGTAAAAGTAACTATATGCTTGGTTAGAAAAGAGTTTAGATTAACTGCGGTTTAGCATCAGTACGTGTGGGCTAGCAGTCGCTTACATTAGTAGTACAGATGGTTGGGTTTTCCCAAGAACACTAGCAGAAAGACACACCCCATGCTAACCTATTTTCTTTCTTCTTAGAACGCAACCAAAAAAAAATCAGAACGGACTCACCAAAACCGGATTCGAGCACCAATGTTGAACTGGCCCTTGGGGAAATTAACTCAAGCACTCGCTTTGGTACAAGGATCTTGACTTTTTTTTATGAGCTCCTAAGTTCTGTTCGTCCGAAGGGCGGACAGGTCAAAACTTACATTCTTTAGTTATACTAGCAAAGCGGACTGAACTTCAACTAACTAGAACTAATTACAATATTCTTTTTATACCGACTTTACAGTCTGTCTTATAGATGGTAACTAAATAAAAGTGTTTACTTAATCCTTGTGGTATTTTCTTGTGATTGGTTACTTAATAATCAATTTATAAAATCTAATTACTATCTAAAGAAAGCCATCAGGGTTTCCAACAGAGCGTCGTCTAGCGAACACAATTGCAAATAATGAGTCTGAACTGTTTGATAAGAAAATGTTTGGTAATCACTTTCCAATCCGATTACAAAACCAACATTAACTCTGCCAGAAACACCCGACTACTTTCTCCCTTCATTTACGCAATTCTAAAAAATATTCCCTTACTTAAAACTAATAAAGTCTGTTACATTACCCATAAATGAGCAATTTGCACATGTTGTGAATGAGCTTGTCTTGGGCACTCGTGTTTGCGAACTAGTTTCATTTTGGTGGTAAGATATGCCAGTATTGCTCCTTCGATTTAGCATTTTCCGATGTCATGAAGATGTTTGTTGTTCAATTACTGGACATTTCTGTCATAACTTACCCTTAAATGAGCAGTTTGCACATGTTGTGAATGAGCTTGTCTTGGGCACTTGTGTTTGCGAACTAGTTTCATTTTGGTGGTAAAATATGCCAGTATTGCTCCTTCGATTTAGCATTTTCCGATGTCATGAAGATGTTTGTTGTTCAATTACTGGACATTTCTGTCATAACTTACCCCTAAATGAGCAGTTTGAACATGTTGTGAATGAGTTAATTTGTCTTGGGCGCTGGTGTTTGCGAACTAGTTTCGTTTTGGTGGTAAGATATGCCAAATTTGCTCTTTCAATTTAGCATTTTTCGATGTCATGAAGATGTTTGTTGTTCACTTACTGAACATTTCTGTCATACCTTACCCTTAAATATGCAGTTTGCACATGTTGTGAATGAGCTTGTTTTGGGCACTCGTGCTTGTGAACTAGTTTCATTTTGGTGTTAAGGAATGCCAGATCTTTTTTTTTCGATTGCTTCCTTTTATAGTCTCTTGAAAAACACCATATCCAATTTTGATAATTTTTGTCATAACCTACCATTTCGTGAGCTGTTTGTTCACCGATATTTCATTATCGTTAAGGAAATATTTGCGGAATCTAGGAGGGTATTTTAGCGTGCCAGAGTTTAATCGTTATTTTAAAAAATGTCCAAATATTTTTATCTTGATTTTGTGTTGTGTATTTATTCAATCCTGTGTTTAAAGATTGCATTACAATATGTTTATTGTACCAAAAATGTTTTTGCGTAGGCTCGTCTTGAAAATTTGCCATGCAAGATCATTCACCTTCTGAGACACCACTTCTGTCATCCAAGGTGTGTTTATAATTCATTTACTTGAAAAGTAATTAGGATAAACCACTTTATGTGTGAACAAGCTGCTTATTGCAATTTTGAAGTTAAGCGTTTTATCAATTATCGATGGCTTAAAGTCTGGTTTAAAAACTGCAAAAGACGTTTATTGCAAATCCTGTGTTCCGATTGATTAAGCTAGTTACTATTTGTATGAGCCGATAGGTAATGATTATAGGTTTTACTGTGTTTTTGTTTGCATACTTGTGTTTGTAATTCTCAATATAACAATTTTTTCTCAAAAGCCGAACATCCAACTGATGGAGAAATGGATAGAAGATCACATCCAGCTGAAAGAGAACGTTAGAACTGGGAAAGACACGTTGTGGGAAGCGTACTACCAGTCCTTGGAAATTTCACATGATATTAAAGAAGACTTCTTTTCGCTATTCGGCGCGGCACTTTTACGATCAGATATATGGAAGTCTGGAAAAATTTTGTTTATAAAAAACGGAAAAAAGAAGAAAAAGTGTGGATATTGTGGACTCACATTAAAAGAGAAGAAGAAAAACAAAATGATTACGACGATTAACGATGGAAATGATTGCCCTTTAACACACTGCGAAGCGAAAATGAGCGAGGAAAGCGATAATAATGACACACCTCTGGAGATTTCTCAGATGATTCGGAGATTTCTCTCATAAAACCAAAAAAGAGAAAAAATGTTCTTAGTGATGATTTCGCTGATTCTGAGCCCTTTCATGATATTACAGAGGACAGCCTAAGTTACTACAGTATTGGTTCGGATGTCGATGAAACCATTGTTATAGGAAAAACGTTATTAGAAAATAAACGTGATCCTATTGTCATTGATCATAAGTGTGAGGTGACAGCATCAAGTGATCGGCAAACAAACTCACAACAGTTTTTCTGCACGAGCACTTCCAAAAACTCAAGTTTCTTCGCCCCAATCATCAGTGCGAGGTCTGTCTTCCCTATCAAAAGTGGGCCATATAAACGGGAGAGCAACAGCTTTCTGGTGTTGTGCAGGCTCGGGAGCATAGTAAGGCACGTTACCATAAAGAAGCAATTCAATTTTTTGGTCACGATGAAGAAGTGAAGAAGTCCTTAGTCCCTTCAAAAGAAGAAAAGCTATTAACACGACAACCAAGTATTTCCTCATTCTTCAAGCCTTTAAACTAGGCTTGACCTCTGGATCTTACAAAGTTCCCTCTTCACACAAAGTTCCTTGTAGCTATCTGTGGGACCCAGAGGTCGTTAAATATTTTTGTGAGGATGAGAAAATTCGTCGTGTTTCGGCCAAATCTCTGTTCAAGAACGAATTGACTAATGGAGGTATTGTTTGCTATAAACAACAACTGGGGCATAATATTTGTAATATATTTAAAAGCTGGAAAGAGCTGCACCCTATTCACGCTGCAGAACTAGTGGACAAGTCGCATTCAATATATACTAAAAAGTTATGTGTTCATGGAAGAGATGTCGTTGATGCACCCTGTAAAGGTTTTTCCACATCTTTGGGAGAGCATCCATATACTTGCAACAATTGTGCAGCACAACTTCGGGAACTGAAGGATACCTTGAGACATCGAAAGGAAGGTACTTACTTCAACACTAGTAACCGCCTGGGTCTTTCTGGTTTCAACAAACGCTATGCTCGCAAAGGAGAGGTAAAAGCTGCTTTGGAAGATGAAATAAGGCGTCGCAAAAATGCGGAAAGACAAGTTTCAGATCTCGTTCGAGTAAAGCTCTCCTCCGTTGAATGGGAGCATCATCTTCTGGACACCTGTGAAAATCGAGATGACATGAAGCTTATTCTTGACTTGATTCGTCTTTTCAACAAAGGTGTTTCAAAATCCCAGCCTATTCAGCTCTTGGTAATAAAAAATCTTGTTTCAAAGTTGTTAAAATCTAACAACCATCATTACATTGATGTGATTAAGGATGTTAGTGGGCTGTTCAAAAACGAACCTGGCCCCGCTAACTATTCTATTTTAGCCAACATTTTTGGACTGGCAAGAGAAACAACTGCTTCAAAACATTCCGCAACTGTCCGTCTCGATCCTGGTTTAAATTCCTTTGCAGTCGAACGAGCAGCTACATTTTTTAAGAATCTTCCTGTAAATGAAGCAAGTGATGGTGCGAGAGCACTCCGTTATTTTCAGCCTTATATGACAAAGTTTGAAGAAGTTGTGCTCTCAGGTAATTCGTGGAGCCCTGATGTTAAGAAATGGTCCAAAGAAGTGTTACCTATACCTAGGAGAAGTGAAAAAGATGGTGATTTCGATAACTTTTCTGCCCTTAAGCGAACTATAGACAACTTTATAGAAAACGACCAACTGTCAAAATCAGTTTCTGTCCATACGCTTGTTTCGCTGGCCTTGTTAGAAAAACCTACAGTTTTTCATTGTAGGTGGCCCGAACCCAATAAAGGCTACACCGCTTCTCATCTTCTTAGAAACTGGGAACATCTTCGCAATCATTGTTATTTTGATAAGAATGGAAAGCCCCGAGAAAATCCTCTTCAACTCATGGAGTATTCTACAGATTTTGCTGGATTCTCTTTATCTGTTTCGATTCGTTTAGTAACACCGACAGTCGATGAGGTACAAAG
This sequence comes from Zoanthus pulchellus, assembly GCA_027575285.2. Classification (NCBI taxonomy): domain Eukaryota; kingdom Metazoa; phylum Cnidaria; class Anthozoa; order Zoantharia; family Zoanthidae; genus Zoanthus; species Zoanthus pulchellus. The sequence continues at coordinate 5,420 of JAOBRB020093955.1, forward strand.
CGGTGTCCTTTTCCTTGGCCTCGGAACGAAAATGAGCGATTTCTATCCCCTTACTATTGGTTTCTTCCATCCATCCCTTACCTTGATTACGATCACGAGCAGCGCCTCTTTTTGAAAAACCTAAAGTATGAAACTCGCGATCTAACATTCTGGGAAGAAAAAGGTGTCACGTCTCGCGCAGTGACCATTAATCATCTAAAAGATCTTCGTCACCGATGCAAAGAAAAGAAAATAGATTGTGGTTTTAGTACAACAGATCTCAACCTGATTTACTTTTTTGACCAAAACTCAGACATTGTGAGCATTTGTTTACAGTTCGGATTGATGATCTTCTTGATGAATTCGTTCAGGGATCACATGGTACTAGTTTGTACATCAGAGCAGTGTATCACCTTAATGAGCCATTTAGAAACCCCGCATTTGGAAGCCCTTATGACGTTCAACGGTCAGTGTCTTGTGGAATCACAATCTTTCGTCTTTGGAAGCGATCCTTGGAGCTTCAGAATATAAGGCTGCATTCCTTACCTGGAGCAAAAAACAATCATTCCAAACGAGGACATTTTCTAACATCAGGCTACTATCAAACAGCTGAAGTCCATTTTGCAGCAGCAACTCTCCATCAGTTGGCAATGTTTTTACACTTTAGGCAGCTAGGACCAGAATGGGCGTCTCCCTATTTCTCGGGTACCAAAGCCACAGAGAGAGTGATAAGCGAAATGCAGGGTAAAACCAACGAGATTCAATGCGTCGATGCGCAACCCTCGTATGTAGACATGTTGTCGAGAAGCTCAAAAGTCCAATTTAACTTGAATGTTAAATATCGTTTGGCTCAAGCTGGACTACAGGTGAAACCGTCATCCAAGCGTCGAAAAATTGCCTACTCCTTTAAAAAGCATACCACTTCAAGACAACTTAGTGACAGCTATCCTGCATCATATCCTTTGTTTAGAGAGGCACAAAAAGACGCAAACCACCAGGGAATCAGAGATGGCCAAGGATTATTTTCAAGATACATTCCTTTAAATTGTGTGCAGCTTTTGAAAAAATCGGGACATTGGGAAATTCCGTATAGCTACCTCCATCCCGATGGCATTAAACTTGTTGAAGGTAAAGTTTCAAATGATTACAACAAGCTTCACCTTTCTTTTGCTTCTGCCAAAGACGAGATTGTTGAAAATGGTGATGAAGAAGTAGATGATGATGAGTATGTTTCTTCTCAAGTGAAGACAAAAATTTGTGTCAAGAAAATATTACACGGGAAGAAGATTCTGACGAAATGGAAGGTTTCCAGACGCCTAGAAGGTGGCCGCCAGACATTCATTCACATCCGACAGGCCGTAAAGCTGCTTTTACCCAGGGAGTATATTGCACGTTGTAGACAAAAGCGGTATTGGGCTGTTAGATACCTACCTGGAAAAGCTCCAATTGATCCCAAGTACGATATTGTGAAGCTTTGCGACGTTGCCCTCAAGAGTATGGACAGCGGTGTAAAATGTTTTGATATTGGACGCATCAAGGCTTTTCAATCAATAAAAGATGGCTCTGAGATTGTTAGTTTTCAGCTTTTAAAGGGTGCTTGTGTTAGGTTTCGGTGTTCTTTGTATTATTATTCCGTGGGTGATAATACTTATTGTGTTTCCGAAGAAGTAGTTCTGACTGCTTGGAAGTATTCATCTTCACTCATCAGACCCGTGGAGCTTGTAGCTGATTCAATCCGAAAAGGTTGCTATTCTCTACATCAGCAGAGAATAGTGCATCTTTAGAGCGCTTAGGTTTCTTTGCATGAGGAACAGCACCACCAGATTTTACTTCCGAACGTGCTGACGATGAAGCCACATCATTACCTGATGGGTTTTTTGAAGTAGAAGATATTATAGGACGGCGTCTCAATAAAGAAGGTCTCTACGACTATAAAGTGCGGTTTAAAGGCTATGGAGCAGATGAGGATATGTGGTTGCCTGCTTCGTGCTTTAACCGTGCTATACATTTTGAAACAACATCGAGGAGTGGAAGGAAGCGTAAGCATGTGACAGAGTCAGAATTTACTGAAGAATCTGCATAATTAAACACGCAGGAAAGGGATTGCCCAGACCTAAGAAGATAAAAAAGCTTCCCAAAAGTGATGGTTTTACCTTTCGTAAGCACGTTACGGAAATAACTGAAGAGAATAAAAAGAATAATGTCAAGATAAGTTTCATTAATGAAAATTCTGTCCCCTTTTTATGGAACGCCTGCTCAGACACAGTCCAAAGTAATCAACTTCAAATTTCCTTAGATCTGTCTGAGAACTTAACCAACACTCATAAATTAACATCTGATGACACCATATTAAGTTCAACTATCACTGCCGATCTATTGAGAGGAACCGACGATTTTGAATCTGGTAGGGAAGTTATAGCAGAAACTAAACTTACAGTTACTAATTGTTGGTTTTGAAACGTGAAAGTATGATTTTGATTAATATCTTAAACATTTTCTATCACGTTTTATGCTATTATAAATAATTTAGTTTTCCTACTAGCAAATTAGTTTTTTGTGTGGATCGCTACAGTGTTAGAAAGTTTAGGCCTTGAGCCATATCAAGTCTATCCGCATTAATTCTCAAACAAGTCAATTTAAAGTAAAGACTATCAAGGGTGCTAGTGAGCATACCAATGTGAGTACAGTTTTTTCTTTCTTTTAGGATTTTAACTTGTAACTTAGGTCAATTTTATTGCTTGTTACTATATTGGTACGTAAGATATTAGCTTTGCTATATTTCAATAGATATGAGTGTTGCCCCAATCTTAGATTTTTAAGAAACTACTTTGTCGCTAGTTTTTTGATGAAGTTATCTGAATTATCATTTGTGTATTTGTTTTCATTCCAAATTTACTAGTTCGCAGTTGTTATTATTGAGTTTATCATTATCGCAATCAATTTATTTAGATTTCATTTAACTTCTATGTTGATTAATTAGTTTCTATCAAGTTTGTTAGATTTATTAAACTAAAACTAGTTTTCGTATTTGTTACATTTGCAGTTTCTAGATACCTAGCTACCGGCGTCTAGTGTTCTTCGTTTTTCGTCGACCTTTCAACACTTAGCGTCATTTATGAACTGCGATAACTTGGTATAATATCGTCAGCCTCTGGAATTGAATATTGTCTACTTGTGATTAAATACCTATAATTGTTGCATATCTAGTGTCGTGTTCAAATTCTGTCTACTGCACCCGCGCTACGTTTATGAATGTGTCTCCTCTGGATTCAGTTCAGTGTTTAATGAAATTCTGTCCGGAAGAGCTACACTAATCAAAGGCTTACCTTCTTTAAGTTACATTATCTTAAAGAAGGCGATGTTCGCTTGAATCCTTTCCTATTACGTGAAATTCCTTCCTTGGAAGTCGTTAAGCTTTGCCAACAAAAAATTAGAGAAGCTCCTGGCTTTCAAAAGAATATCAAGCTATCAGTCTTTATTGATGGATTGGGCCTCCTGGATAAGTCGTGTTTAACTGTAATTTCTCAATTCCATCGATTTAATGATATTAAGAAGGAAATCATGTTCGAGAGAGGTTGGTTATCTTAAGGATTTGTGGAGCTAGGGGAATTAAAATGCAAGTTGGTGGAGTCCGCATTATTTAGAAACTCTGCTGGTTCCAAAAAATTCATTGTTGAAAGGAAAGGAAGTAGGGTAAACTTTCAAGTCCTGTCGACCCTCTGTGGAGAACGCTATCTTTCTGATAAAACCATCAACATCCTGGTTGATTATTATTGCTTAAATGGCAACGAACGGGAACAACAAAATGCTTTCGTTGCTTTGCCATGTCATCTTGATTGCATGCGCAGTAATACAGAAGAAACGTTCATTGCAGCAAGTGTTGAAAGAATATTCCGTAACCTCAACCTAGACAATCTGGAAAAATTCTTTGTGCCAGTTCATTTTCAGGAATGTCATTGGGGCCTGGGCGTTCTAAATTGCCGAGAAAAAGAAGTGAGATACGATGACGGTTACCATCTCCCCCTACCTTCTAAACTAAAACGTCTCTCAAATGCAGTTAGAAGGACGCTCAACGTAATTTCAAATGAGAAAGATTTTGATCTAAAGATAAAAAAATGGCAGTTTAAAAGGCCCAATTCACCAATGCCCGACCAAAACACAGGCCAAAACCAACAGCAAGGTCACGGAAGTTGTGGAATTGGTGTTATCATGTGCGTCCGAGGTATAAGTGAGAAACTACTTTCTTTTCAGTGGACATTTGATCAAGCTCGCGGTCTTAAGGCTGAGGTTATGGTGCAGCTAGTAAATCTTGCAATATAAAATTGTCTGTTTCATCGATCAATTTCTTTTTCAAAAACTTTAAAAAAATAAACAAATTGTTCCTTTCGGCAACTTCCTCTATTATATCGGACAAACAACGCGTGCCTCCTGGTATCCAAATGTCCAGATATTTCCATAAAAATGTAAAATGAACTGTGTATTCGGACATCTAGATTTTCTGTTACATCTGCAAAATATCATCAACGAAGGTTTCTTGGTATCGGAATCTCTAGATACCTCCATTAAAATATAAAACGAACTGTGTCTTCGAACTATTCCTTTTTCACTTACATCAATTAAAAGTAAAGGTAATCTGTAGCTTCTGACATCTTCTTAAATCTCAAGATACCTTCATTAGAATGTAACGTTAACTGTGTTTCGGACATCTCCTTCAGTTACATCAATTAAAAGTATTTTCCCGATCTACTGTGGCTTTTGACAACTTCCTCTTCAAACTACATCGGTCAAGCAATATCCTCAACTCGTGTGTTTCTTGGTATCCCAAATGAACTGTGTCTTCGGTCATTTCCTTTTTCAGTTACATCAATTATGAATAAATGTAATCTGTAGCTTCTGACATCTTCTGAAATCTTCAGATACCTAGCTTCATTAAAATATAACATTAACTGTGTTTCGGATATCTCCTTCAGTTACATCATCTTCCTCTTCTGTCACATCAGTCAAACATCATCAGCGTGTGCCTCTTAGCTTTCAGATCTCCAGATATCGTCATTAAAATATAAAATGAACTGTGTCATCGGACATTTCCCTCTTCAATTACATGAAATAAAAATAAAGATATTTTCTAGACCTACTGTGGCTCCTGACATCTTCATCCTCGATTACATCGGTCAAGCAATATCATCAACTCGTGTGTTTCTTGGCATCCAAAATGATTTGTGTCCTCAGCATTGCCTTCTTCAGTTACATCAATGAAAAACAAAAAGAAACTTTGGTTTCAGGCATCTTCTGCTTCTGTCAAATCAGTCAAACATCATCAACGTGTGCTTCTTAGCATCCAAATCTCCCGATGGCTTCGACATCTTCGATCCTCTTCAAATTACATCGGCCAAGCAAAATCATGAACTCGTGTGTTTTTGGGCATTTAATTTTCCAGATATCTCCATTAAAATTTATTAAGAAATGAAAAATAGAGTAAAAACGTGGTTACAGACATCTTTTTCTTCAGTTAATGAGTAAAACATCATCAACGTGTCCTTCTTAGCATCCAAATATCTAAATACCTCCATTTAAATATAAACTTAAAGGAACTGCGTGTTCGGACATTTCCTTCAGTTATATCAATAAAAGAAAAGAGAATATGGTTTCAGACATCTTCCTCTTCTGTTACATCAGTCAAACATAATCAACGTGTGTTTCTTGGCATCGAAATCTTAAGATATCTCCGTCTTCCTTCGTCGCCTTTATCCAGTTATTCCCAATAGTTACGAAAATGTACTATGAGTTCAGATTGATATTCCCGATTATGAAGCTAAAAAGTGAAACATGGCAAAGTTCCGTTTTAAATCTGGTACCTCAAGTGAAAATCAGCAACAGCATTAACTGCTATGATGAAAATAGGTGCGTAAAAATTTTACAGAATAATTATTAGATTTTTTATAAAAACGACTGTTTAAAGTCGTAAGAATCAAAGATTAAAACTGTATACGATTTGTTTTTAGCTCTTTTTATAATTTTTGTTAACCAAAAAAGTGAATTATAGCGTCAGGTGTTGATACCTATTTTAACTTTTAGGTTTACCTAAAATATTTGACCTCTGGTCAATAAACTGGCTGGGAAAAGAAGTATTATTAAATTCGCTTGCTGGGAAACCGCATAGTAAAATTTTGGATCTGGCTGGAAAAGTACCCTCCAACACTGCCCTGGCTGGGAAGCACCCCTCTAACACTGCCCTGGCTGGAAAAGTACCCTCCAACACTGCCCTGGCTGGGAAGCACCCATCCAACACTGCCCTGGCTGGAAAAGTACCCTCCAACACTGCCCTGGCTGGGAAGCACCCCTCTAACACTGCCCTGGCTGGAAAAGTACC
>JAOBRB020094059.1:0-23880 GCA_027575285.2 Zoanthus pulchellus
TCGTGGTTGGAAAACAGAGATCTTACCAACTGCGCCAACCGTGTCCGCCCGAAAGGTAAACAAACGAAAGGTAAACTTAAACTTTCTTCACAATTTTATAAAAGTCTAGCCGAGAGAAAGAAGCTCTTCTTACGTTTTCTGTACGCCCCGGGAAGGCACTGGTCAGTGGTCTGCCACAACTCGACTCAAATTTCAGCACAAAACCAAAACAAAATGTTTGGGGATTTAGGAACTATTAATTAGTTCTCTAGTTCATTTTTTTTGGATGTATTTAATGGTTCGTGTTTTGTTTCTTATCGACTCATTTTATAATTTTGAACATGATTTACAATTATTGCCTTGATGGTTTTCAACATTTGTACGCAACTGAACGCCATATACTACCATTATTAATGATACTATGGTATTACCTCACTTCATTATTACTACTTGTACTTCTTCCGCTTTTCTACGTCTTTTACTATGAACTGTTACTCTTTTTCATCATCATTTTATTCATCTTCGTCATATTCATCATCGGCAGCAGCATCATCATCATCATAGTATTAATCATCATCGTCGTCGTCGTGGTCATCATGATCTATTATTTACATCATCTTCATCATTGTCATCAACATATTCATCATCATCTTCGTAACCATAGTATTAATCATTATCATCTTCACCGTTTCTATCATCATCATTATCATCATCTTCATCATTGTTATCATCATATTCATCATCATCTTCGTAATCATAGTATTAATCATTATCATCTTCACCGTTTCCATCATCATCATTATCATCATCTTCTTCATCATCATCTTCGTAATCATAGTATTAATCATTATCATCTTCACCGTTTCCATCATCATTATTATCATCATCATCTTCATCATCATAATATCATCATCCACCCGTTAGAGTTACGTGGCGTATAAAACACGGATAAGAGCTCTCCATTGTCCTCTCTTTCAGGCGATCTTTTCCACTTCCAGATTTTCCGGTTGTCTTCCGTTCTTGTTCTGTAGATTGTTGCCTGTTTTCTTATATTCTAACGAGCAATTGCGCTCCTTTGTTTGGGCTTTAACAGGGTGGTCGGCTCCACAATTTCCTTCTGGCTTCGGTTATGCTGCGTCGTGAATAATCCTGGAGGAGTTGTTTTTGGATCCAAGCTTGTTATCCGGTTTCCATTTCTTGTACGTGTTTAGTAATAATCGAGTGTTTAATGGGAAGGGGCGACAAACCCACACTTCCCCCCCTCCCCCTTGAAGTCGTGGAGAGACAGTGATTTTCGGTAGGATTTTTCTTTGACTTGGCGCACGGCTTCCAGTTATTTACAAACGCCGGAGACTAGGCTTTCGCCTATGTAACAGAAAATGGACCGCCCTCATTACTTGAAAACTGCACGCTTTTGATCATTGTTTTTAATTATTTGGTGATTTCAGCCTAAATTGTTCTTAATGATGTTCATTTTTATCAGTTAAAATTGAAAAAAACAAACCCATAAAATAACAATTATGTCATTGCAAAACGATGCATCTTGCATTTTAGTACATGTGAGCCGTTCAGCGGACTTTCTAAGACCCTCAGACTGTCAAAACCTGTATCTATTTGTAAAGCGCTTAGAGCTCTAAGGATAAGCGCTATATAAATTCAATATTTATTTATTTTTAAATGTGAAATACAGCGAGACTTCTTGTTACTCGGGCTACCTGTGGTCGGCCGAGTTTAGGTTTCGGTTTGCTGTCAGTCTATCAATCTATTTATCTATCTATCGTCGTCGTCGAGTTGCGAAGAGCACGTGATCATTGAATGGAAGCGGCATGCAATTTGAGATCAGTCGTCGAATGTACAAGTACTAGCTTGCTTACTTGCTTGGTTCGTGTCTTTAATAAGATGAAGAACTGTTAAATGTGTGATTTAAGTTAATTTAAGAGTTTTGGTGAAAGTCTACGTAAAACATTTTTATAGATCTTTGGAGTCTCGGCCTGAGATTCTTCTTAACATTTTGGCCAATTTGAGTCTCGTTGTTTTCATAAAAGAAAGCGTGTGGCTTGTTATAATGTGCAGATTGCAGTCCAGCGAGACTTTTTCTAATACGGATATTACGACAAACTCACTGCCACTACTAGTGGTAAATATCGGTATCACGACTCTTTCATTTAATATCTCATTTACTATCGTGGTTATTGATATGAGTATTGTTTATTATTCCTATGATTTATATATATTATCTTACAGTATACCTACCCAATGGTCTTTATATTCGCTCATAACAACTGCTGGTCCAAAAGCCCGTGCAGGGTTTATACCGCAGCCCGTGAATTGCATCTGCAAAAATAATAAATAAATATAATATTCTAGTTTTTCTCTTTTGATCCCTTGTACTGGAATGAAGCTGGCTCGAATATCTATTGCTGAAAAGTGAAATTTGTGTTTAAGTTCTGTCTTTGAGTTTATGTATGAAGACTTGCAGTGACTGATGAAATGCAGGGACGGATCCAGACTGGTGGTCATGGGGGGTCACAATGCTGTAAGGGGGGCATAGAGTCTTATTATGATATGTAAGGGTCACAGGTACATACTGATGATCAAGTGGAAAAGATATGTTTGATTTAGTATATTTGAAATAATTGTCATACAATATGGTCAATATGGTGACCCAATGTTTTGGGCCAAGGGGGGATCACGTGGCCCCTGTGACCTGCCCCTGGATCCGCACCTGAAATGGCTGTCAGTATGGTAGATAAAACAGGCCCGTGCGAAGAAATTTTGTAGGAGAGGTGCAAGCATGTTTATGCTTGATCTTGAGGACCAGGCTTTAATTTCCGTATTGTACTTACTCCAACAAGGTGACAAACTGTATATGCAAGCCCAATGGCCAGCGGTACTCCAAAGCCTGTGTGGTGTCGGGCAGGATCTAGTGATGATCGCACTACCCACCCAAGAACGAAAGTAAGTATTAATTCGACACCAACTCCTTGAGCTACTGTCACACGTTCATTCAGTTTTATGGTGCCCAGGCTTCCTCGGTCAAGTTCTGGAATTAAACCATACAGCAAGCCTGCACCGGCAATTCCTGGAAACAAAAGCGAAGATTTAACTTTGTTTTTTTGCAATTAGTCTTTGGTCGAGCACTAATTTATGTATTTAAGAAGTCTTCATTTGCGAACTAACGAAACATTCTATCCCCTGAATAGTTATTTGATTAATAGTCGGACTAGTTTTGTTTGGTCAGCAAGTGTTTCTTGTACATTGATTAGCTTATCGCATGTATCCGTGTAAAATTAAGGATTAATTTCTCGAGCGTTCTCAATTTCTTTCCAAAATTGCCAAAATGGAGCGAATACATGCTTATGACATCGAGGGGAAAATTCGTCACGCGTTTTCTTCTTAACCAATTCGATTAACACAAGACCTATAGTTATTTAAAAATTCGCTTAAAAATATTGCTTTAGTTTCCTTTTAAATCTATCTAAAGTAAAGGTACATTGGATCTCATCTTGGAGGCTGTTCCAGAGCCTCTGACCTCTGAAGGTAAATGCTCCTGCAGCTGTCTTACAAAGTGGTATATGTATAGTAGACTGCAAAACAGTCTCTTCTTTCATCGTGAGATCGAGACTTTATCGCACACAACTCCTCTTGCAACCGTAACGTAGTGCAAAAACCAAAAGGGGACAATGGTTTAGATAAGTACAATGATACATCCGATGTTGTTTCACGGCGCTGGCCAGAAAGAACGTGGGTTATTGGGACGAGATAGAACAGTGACACACTGTGCGTTTTCACCCAGCTATGATGACATAAAAAATGTTTTAATTTTTGAATAAATCTAAATAATTTACAAGCGCGTTGATCATGGGAAACTGGGATGAGGAAATGGACGTGCTAACGGGAGCAAAAGGAATTGGGGCGAGTGGCTGAAGTTAGATTCAGCCACTCGCCCCAGTTCCTTGTCGCTCCCGTTCGCGCGTCCATTTCCTCTTCCCAGTTTCCCATACGATTTTCGATCTCCTGGCGAGGAAGGAGACTGTTTTGCAGTTTATCTACGTAGTCAATCTTTATACCTAGTGTTTCGGTGATATTATGCACCTCCGATCTGGTTTTAAACCTTTTGCAAAGATATGGAGGAGCAATCTCATGTAAGCATTTACATAATGTAGTAGCATCCCTAACAACAACTGTTGAGTAACTTGCAACCATTTTAAGTGCGTAAGAATAGGTGTTACATGACCAATTTTTTTCGTTCCAGAAACTATCCTAGCTGCAAAACGTTGCACTACTTGTAATAATTAGATGTTTTTGTTAGTGGTGTTAGCCCATATACTGATGAGCAATACAATAACTGAAGAGATCATTACTTACCTCCGCTAACCTGAGCTGCGGTGTAGAACAAAGCTCGTATCCCGGATATTCTTCCAGTAACTGCTAATGCCACTGTCACGGCTGGGTTAACATGGCCACCACTAATTAGACCAACACATTGAACCATTGTGGCCATGGCTAACCCAAACGCGAGAGAAACGTGCTCCACTGACGGTGAAACTGGCGAATCTCGGCGTTTTAATGTGGCACCGCAGCCACAGAACACGTAAAACATTGTAGCCAAAAGCTCAGCCGCCACACTTCGCCAGAAACTCAACTTTTGCATTTCATGTAAATATGAACTCATTTTTTTAGTTCTGGTGATAGTCGAAGAATTGTAGCTGATTCTAAATATTTAAAAGATTTTCGTTAATTTTTTAGGTTTTCAAAGAGACGTTGCCTTGGCGAAAGAATAAATCTGCATTTTTGGATATTTTTCCTGCATTAAAAGTATCAATTATTTATACTTATTACTGGTTAACTGGTGGAATTACAGGTAAACTTCAGCTTCTTATTTCTTGCTATTCAAATGTGCTCGTTTGAATTTGGAGCGAGTCTTGACTATAGCTAATCGCTTGATTTGAAAGATATTTTCAGAGGACGAATTTAGACACGAATAGAATTGGAATTTTCGACGTAATATTTCGTTGAATAGTCCATATAATTCGTCAATACTATTACTAAAGTAAACGCTTTTATTTTCAGCGACTTTAGCATGGATTTAACCTTAATTTCATGACTTTTTTGTATAGAAATAAGTTTTAAAAGAAAACGTGGAACTTCGGAAAACAAATTTCCTTGCAAATTTATTGCGTCCGATAAGCTGTGAATGCAACAAGTAACTGTACTTTTTGACAATGATTTGAAAAAAGGTTTTCGTCATAACAACTCGTTGAGGCTTTGGCTAAAAGGTGAACAAAAGACTACAATAAATAAAACGCATTTTAGTAGCTTATGTTTTGCGTTTACAGTAGTTACAGCGCATAGTCAGAAATTTCTTTTTGACAAAAAGATGGCAGTCGATGAGTCGATGCCATTTAACCTCCAACGAGGTGATTGTCACTAAGGATTTAACCTGAAAGGGATAAATTAAAGAAAACCATCCTTGTGTCTTTTTAGATAGGCTTACACGTAAATTTTAACTATGTTGGATTTCCTGTTTCTTAAATATAATTGTTCTTTATAATAAGGATGTCTTGATAACAGCTAGCCCAACAGTTCACGAAAAGTAAATCTGACGTTTTGTTTGAGTATGAATTATTTATCAGAAAAAGTTCTAAAATTTGCCAATGACATTTCCGCGAATATAGATACAAACAGAAACATTGATAGGTTGAATGCTTCTCTAAATTGTCGAATAAAATAACTGTTTGGTACAGAATCACATGCGGAAAAAAATTATCTAAGTGAAAGCAATTTTTTCAAACCAGCGCAGAAAGCAACGAAAGGCCACATTTTTGAAGCTCGTTGCGAATGAATTTGGCTGTGAAGTAGCTAGTTTGGCCACCCTTGATGTGTTTAACTCTTGTTAGCATCTCCACCCGGAGAGCATTGGCTGCTGAATTTTTAGGAACCATGCTATTTGTTTTTGCTACTTCCTCGTTGTCCTGTTCCTGGGGAGATTATGTCCGTGTCTCACCGCACATTTCGCTCGCTACTGGATTAAGCTATGCAACACTAGTTAATTGTACCAGGAAATTAAGTGGCGGACATCTTAATCCTGCAGTTACTGTCGCTCACTATTTGACAGACATCATAACCTTCTGCAAAGCGTTTGGCTACATTTTAACTCAAATGGTTGGCGGTAAGTTTGATTTAATGCAAGAAAATAAAAGAAGGGCGCCTTTCGACATTAATGCATATTATTATAGTATGAACCAGGGCTCTAATTCTTTTTAGCGCCCTGTATAAACCTACTAGCAGGCAAACTAACATGCATCCTGCATTCTGATTGGCTACTCTACTAGAGGTCTATTTGTGATTGCTATTAGGTACAGAAAATATGGCGGATCAAAATAGTTACCGTATATGAACCCAGTTTTCTTCAATATCAGAAGATTTAAACGATAATTACATACCTAAAATTAATAAAATAAGTTAAAATATAAATAAGTCATGGATTCTACTATGGTTTCTAAAAGTAATAAAAATCAGATTTCTTATTAGTTATCAAGCACGATTCCTTTCCCAAGCTAATTTTTCGCTAAAAAACCCAAATCCTCTCTAATCTTCGTCTTAAAACTTGAAAGGTTGGCTTCCTGTTTGTGAGTTTTTGGCAGCATATTCCACACAACTGATTTTTTGGAGATATAATTAACTGCACAAACATCCAAATTTTGAGCTTTTTGAGAAAAAAAATCAAGTGCCCTGATTACAGAAAAGAGCATGGGAACTAGGAATTATTACCATAAAATACTACGCAAATACATAAGATTTTGAATTTCCCTTTAAAGTTATGCCCAGGTGTTAAACAATTCTTTCTTTTACAACTTTTTTTGCTCTATTCGAATGAGTAACAACTCATTTGGATGAGATAGGCACGTTAAGAATGTGTCAAAAACGGTTTCTAAGTTGCAAGGGAGGTGAAGAAACTTTGTGAGTTTTCTAAATCTGTTGATTTCCTTCTGAAATTTTCTTTTAAGGCTTTGCGTAGCTAGCCGGTGATATTCCTGCCCAGTTGTTCAAAGGCTGGTTAAGTTTAACCCTGGGTTAAACAAAAATTCAAATAGGAATTTCTTCTTTTAGAAAAGGTGAACGGTTACTTATGAATACTGTTTGCGTTTTTGTAGGAAAAGTCTTGTTAATGCTAAAATTGCAACTTTAGTCTCTCCTTGTAAGATAGGAAACAAAATCGTGGGTTAAACATTTAACCCTGGGTTAGTGCTAATCGGCTTTTGAACTGGGCCCAGGAGTTTAAATCTAATTTTTTAACACGCGAACACGCAATAATAACATTATAATTGGAAGAAAGATTCTATATTTTTTAAAAAATTGTATATTGACATCTCTGATCCCGGACCTTTTTGGCGCTCGTGGGGGATTCTCCGAACCTCCGAACACACCCTTCCCCAGTCTATGGGCCTGTGTAGAGCGCTTTGCTTTGTTTTGTTTTTCAAATTTTTTTAATGCGCTATGATTTTCCCAGCAATACGAATCTTGACATTTTAAACCTTAAATGATTCTTAAATAATATTTATTCTGTTCAAACAGTGACACAAGAGTTGTGATTAAGCCCCATTATGATTCGTAAAACATTCTTAAAAATGCTGAAAAATGAGCATCAGGATTCATATAAACTGGCATTCTCGTCCCCAGAGCCCCAAAATTTTCTTAGCCGGCGGATCCTTGGCTAAACTGATAGCCTGCTCGCAGACGGAACTGGCAAGTATTGACACAAAAACGTCTGTGAGCAGGCTAATGAACCGGATTCTTATAAAAAAGGTACACTTGCTGTAATTGAATAAAAAAAGTTGGCTCATCCTGGCTCGTGTAAAAAACCTGTAAGGTGTTTTTCTTAAAATTTGTCACTATTATTTTTGTTCTATTGCTTTGACTTCAATGTTTTCTTTGTTTTATCACTATTATGTTCGTTCTATCTATTGTTTTGACTTCATTGTTTTCTTTGTTTTGTCGCTATTGTGTTCGTTCTATCTATTGTTTTGACTTCATTGTTTTCTTTGTTTTGTCGCTATTATGTTCGTTCTATCTATTGTTTTGACTTCAATGTTTTCTTTGTTTTATCACTATTATGTTCGTTCTATCTATTGTTTTGACTTCATTGTTTTCTTTGTTTTGTCACTATTATGTTCGTTCTATCTATTGTTTTGACTTCAATGTTTTCTTTGTTCTACGTCCGTCGTGAATTTCACGTGTTCTTTAATACCGAGGTATAAACTCAAAAAATTGTTTTCTTTTTATAGGAATTGTCGGAGCCGCCATTTTCTATGGTGTGTCCTCTCCTTCAGTACAAGAGAGCCTTGGAACTCCCAGCTTGGCATCTGATGTCAGCCCGTTCCAAGCATTTGCATTGGAGCTAATTCTTACGTCACTGCTGGTGTTCGTCATATTCACAGTGAACCTCGCTAACGACAAAGAAAGTTCCGGATATGGAATTCCGCTGGCCATAGGACTTGCATTAGCAGTGTGCCATTATGTCGGGGTTAGTATTTGTGAAGACCTCTTTCGTAAATGGCGATCATTTTAGTATTCAAAAGCATGTTTTATTGTTTCTCGCTACTCGCGGAGTGTAAAATCTTTATTATAAAGCAAATAAAGAAGCCTAAGCCGTGTAATAGACTGTGATTAAAACACTCCGGATATTTGAGAACACTCGAGAAATGTAGAAAACACGAGCCATTTCCCTCGTGTTCTCAAATGCCCCTCTTGTTTTATCACAGTCTTCTTATTTGTAAATTATTTAGATTTATTCAAAAATTAAAACATTTTTTATGTCATCATAGTCGGGTGAAAACGCACAGTGTGTCACTGTTCAATCTCGTCCCAATAACCCACGTTCTTTCTGGCCAGCGCCGTGAAACAACTTGGGATGTATCTTTGTACATATATAAACCATTGTCCCCTTTTGGTTTTTGCCCTACGTTACGGTTGCAAGAGGAGTTGTGTGCGATAATGCCCGCGGGGATGCCCATAGCCAAGCTTCCTCTCTCTTCGAAGAGATTTAAAAGCACCGGCTCCATGGGTCAATAGGCTTGTAAAGGATTTTGCTTTAGCTTAGCCGAACTTATAACACCATTAAAATTGAAAGTTCTTTATAATATAATATAAATAAGCTGTTGGTATTGATTTTTTAGGATTGCTTTGATATTCTATTTTAACTTTTCTTTAACCTCTTGTAAGTAATAACAAGCTGTTGTTTTAAGAATTCCTGTTTTATGATTGCTAAAGTGAATGAAATATTATTCTTTTTCCAAGGGCCCGTTCACGGGATGCGGAGTTAACCCAGCTCGGGTACTGGGGCCTGCTATGATATCGAACACGTGGGCAAGTCATTGGGTAAGACAATAGCAATCACGCATGCCTAGATCTTAGTAACATTAGGAACAATAATTATGGTAATGGCTTGGTAACTAGTGATTGTAATTATAATGGGTATGATAATGTTAATTTATTGATGTAATGGTAATGGTATGGTAAAAGTAATGTGACGGTATTGGTAGTGCTATTGGAATAATGTAGTTATATTGGTACATGCTCTATATCTCTACTTGTGAACGATATTAAAAATGCCATCTGGTTAGCCTAGTTGGTTAAGTGTTAAGGCCCGTTTAAACGGATAAAACATGTTGGTCAAACAAGATTTAACATTGTTGGGCAATGTTAGACGGTGTTTGTTCAGTGTTGGATGCTGTAGTGTTCAAACGATCCAACACTACCAACTATCCAACAATGTTGGATATCGTTAATTTGCCCATGGATTTTTTTTAACAAGATTGCGTATTTTTGATCAAGCGAGCGCAAATGTTGGACGATATTTGATGTTTCGTCTTGAACAAAGTCAAACTTCTGATCCAGCTTCGTCCAACACTATCCAACACTATCCAACATGTTTGATTGTACTGTTCAAACGGGTTAAACATGTTGCGTCCAACAATGTTTGACTAACATGTTTGATCCGTTTAAACGGAGCTTTAGTCTATCGTACGGGAGGCTCAGGTTCGATTTCCAGCCGAACCAGCACTCCGTGTGCTGCTTTGTTTTGATTTCAGCAAATGGTTCGGCTTTCGCGTGTTCTTGGGTAACAACGTTAAACAGTAGGTCCAGTCTCCCAACTCCCGACTCTTTATCGTTTGAAGTAAATACGACCAGATGTTGTGCGGTTTATCTCTTCTAAATCTTATGAGAGAATTATTGTATTTTATAGAAAAGTATTTTTGAGACGCTATAGCCGACGATCTAAATCTCTCAAATGTCAGCTCTGAAAAGCTTGTGTGGATAAGTGCGCTATTCAAATCAATGAATTTATTTATTTATTATTTATTTACGAAAATGATGACGGTGATAACAATTGTAACGGTAAACTTAAGAACGGAATACGATGACAAGAGCAATCTTAACTTTGTTTGCACTTTATATATTCTGCATTCACTTCACTCCACTAACCATTCGGCACTGTTTAACTTCCGTTGCCATATACAAATAGTTTGTGTTTTATAATAATGTACATTATAAGATATTAAGGCTGAAACTGACCAAATGTTGAGAGTATTTTAATAATAATAATGCAGTATTTATATAGCGCTTATCCTATAAAGCTCTAAGCGCTTTACAAATATACACAGGTTTTTAACAGTTTGTGGGTCTTAGAAAGTCCGCTGAGCGGCTCACAAGTTATGGCGCAAATTGGCAGCCTGATAAGAAGTGCCTTCAGTTGAAGAGACAGACCACAACACCGGGATCACCACCCCGCTCTTTACGAGACGGAAGTGTGTGGTTTTTTTTAAGTCCCTCGACAGAGAGATCGAGAGACTGGGCGTACAGTTTAACGTCCTTATCCGAGAAGACGCGAAAGTCTAACCATTTGCAGATGTGGTGAGTGAGTGGTGAGTGGTGGTCCGGCCGGGAATCGAACCCGAGACCTCCCGCACAACAGACTGGCGCCTTACCAACTAGGCTAACCAATGATGATTTTTCTTAGAATATAATTTTACATGTTTCAAAAAACATAAACAGATTGATAACCTTGAAACTCTTCGCATACCGCAATCATTACTCACTCAAATGTCACTGATATTCCCGAAACTAATATTCGTAAAAATATTTTTGGCCAAAAATCGACCAAAGATAGTAAAATATTTCGTGCCTCGATCCTTGGCAGTATTAGAAGCTATGATACATGTGATTCTTCATCCATCAAGTCAATAATGCTTTAAACATTTTCTTTTACAGATCTACTGGATTGGTCCGATGTTGGGCGGGTCGCTTGGCGGAGTCCTATACGAGGTCATTCTGCCCCCAAACGAAAGGTCAAGAAATGAAAGTCGCAACTACCATAAACGAATGACGGCCATGTTGGTTTTATTGATTCTAGTGACAGCATTTACATGCGTTGCAATTGCGTCGTAGACTGAAAAATCATATGCTACTCTTTATCAAAATTTTGCAGAAGCAATTAGAAATAGGGGATCTCGATTTATACGAGGCAGTTCAATAAATTATAGTTCATTATTTTAACTGAAATAATAGTCTTTCCCGTTTAGTATTCAATCGAGGGATTAGAGAGATTAGTATTATTACTCATATGATCAACTTGTGGACTAATGCAAATCCTGCACTTTTAATTGGATATATGCTACTAGAGGAGTATTAGTAATAGTCATCATGTAGCGAAATTCGCACGCTTTCTTTCGTTTTATTCTTAAATAAATCTTTCTTCAACTTTTATTTGCTAACATTATTATTGCTTTTTCTGTCCGACTAGTTGGGTGATACTAAAACAATTAGACCCTTCGCCCTCAAAGGCTACGGGTCTAATTGTGAAATACGGTACCGTAAAATCCTACTTGTAAGCCCTGGGCAATGTAGGAAATATTTTCATCATAAATAAATGTTCTTCACTCGTTTTTTCAGCCTCAGTATGTTCTTAACATGTTCTTAAATTTTTAGTGATTTTCAGTCTCATGTTCATTATAAAAAAGCTTCTTATAAAAAAGAGTGTAGGAGCGCCGTAAAGATTCACAAAGTCCACTCGATGATAAAGAAGTGAATAAAGAAATAAGATTTACAATGGAAAATGATTCTGAAAGCATCAAAACATATTTGAAGTACAAAAGTACTTCAAATATGTTTTGATGCTTTCAGAATCATTACCTGTAAAACAATAAGTAGTTAGAATAAACCCGAATTTGTTAGTCAAGCAAAATACTATAACAGTGTTCATACTGAGAATGAGAAATGAAAATCCATGACCTTTTCATGACTTAAAGCCATTTTCCATGATTCAGATACAAAAAATAAAAAAATCTACTCCAGAAAGGTGCTCCTTGCACTTTTTAAATCAATTTTAAATGCCAATTATATCTTCTGGACACTGAAAGACAGTGTTACGTTCTTGAATTTAGAGCAGAACACTAAATATGTTAATGTATAATTATAATGTGTGACACGTGTGTGATAACGCCGTTTTCTCAGCACAGTTGAGCTTAATTATATAAATATTTCATTCGCCAAAACCCATAGCTCAAGGCAAAAATAAAAATAATTCCATGTATTTTCAAGGAACTTTGCCATTTTTCCCAATGACTTTTCCAGGTCTGGAAATTGCACTTTCAAGTTTTAGGACGTTTCATGACTTTGTGAACCGTATAAGTCCAAAGTTATTTTTATATACATAACTTTATAATATCTATATGCTGTCCTAAAGTATGAATCAAAAGTTGTAATAAAAAGACTCGTTACTTGGGGGATTTAGCCCCAAAAATTTTTGTTCAAATTACTCAGCAAAATTTCTGCGTACGGGCAGCTTGTGTTATCTTTAGTTTCATTATATTAGCTGATATGTCGATGAGCATATAAGCTTTTAAATTTTACATTTTATTGTTTAAAATCAGCATTACGGCCACACCCTAATTGGTACCTCTTGGCGGTTCTATTAAAATTCTTAAACGAGAACTGAATGCTAAAACTAACCTATGTCTGTTTGAAACTATTTATGTAGCTAAGGAGCAAGTTTAGAATACCCCGACACTGTGGTTAATGTAATTCTGCGCATTTGTTTTTATAGAACGACCAATGCGCAGAATGAATCACCATGTCATTAAAGGCAGTGTCGGGTTATTCTAGAGTCTAGAGAAATGTATTATTTTAAAGTCTAGCCGTAGCTAATTAACTCCGCTTAAAGTTTAAATTTTTTCAAATAGTCAAACAACATTGAGAAATGAAATAGAGAAACGAAGAAAAACTTTCATGAAAAGGTTTGAGACCGTGGTCGCTAATCTGATTGTCAGCGGTGTGGTATGACGCGTAGCTACGATATTCAGAGCATAAATATGACAGATTGCTTCGAAATTTAATATTTTTGAGTCAATTTAGGTCTTGTGAATTTTTTTTCTTTATTACCAGACAAAGGCCGTGCACAGTATGCATGCTTGTTCCTCATGTTTTATTGTTCCTAATATCGTAGCCCGTAAGCGCTATTCGCTACAAAACATCTAATTTTTTGGAACTGCTCAACTAACAGCTTAAAAATTTCAAATAATTATTTGTTCCACTATGCCAAAGTTAATTTTAGGATTCTGTTCTCCTTTAAAATTTTCTGACAAACAGCCCGCCTCAAGGGGTTAGTAAGGCTAACTCTAAAAACATTTGGCTCATCCTCGGCGTAAAAACCTGTGAAGTTTTTTCTTTGTTTTGTCACTGTTATGGTCGTTCTATCTATTGTTTTGGCTTCATTGTTTTTTTTTATTTACGTCACTTGTGAACTTCACAGGTTCTTACACCGAGGTAAACCCAAACATTAACATAAGCGTTTTTTTGTGGCGGCAATCAAACTTTTCAAACTTAGCTGAGATGAGAAAATCACGTGCTTCATCAACTCGCCGATTTGCATTCTTTTACTGAGTAGAAACAATTTAACGGTTTGTCAAATGTTTTTAAAAAAACTAAACATTTTCTGCATTTTTTTCCTCGGGAGAATTTATAGTTTGGGCTACCTATGGCTGTACTAGGTTACAGTTCCTAAGTCCATGCACTACACCTCTAGAACCCAGTTTTGCATTTGAAGTAGGTTCAAAGATGGCGGGAAGTTGAGTTGTGGCAGGCAGCAAAGGGAAACTTTTGCATTCGTTGATTACTCATCTTTAAAATGTCTATGTCGGTAAGCTCATCATATTACATCAATCGCTCTGCAGTAATACTTATTTACAAAAAGCTTTTTATATAGTGATATTATGTCCGTATTGTGTCTTTTATAGGATATTCGCGCCTTCTTTGGCGGCGTTCCTTCAGGTGCGGCTGGCAAAACTAAGGAAAACCGAAGCTGTAGCAAGACTTCTGGGAAAGGAAAGTCTAAAACACCAGAAAAAAGTGATAAAAATGGGAAAAGCCCTAAAGATTCTGCTCGAGAAAAAACACATTCCAAGGGACGACGAAAGAGCAAGGTACCCATATCCTGTGTAACATAGAGTACATGGACGGGTAGGGACCTTTTACGAGGGGTGAAAAAATTAGAAATCTTTGTTATCATTCATTTGGGCCACACTCGTTAAGAAAGGTTTGCACTTTCGGTAGCTTGAATGGAAAATGGTAAATTCCGTGTTATTTATTGCAGCGAATACACAAACAGAAAATTTAGCGTTTTGAACTCCATTCCATTTATTGATTTAATCCACCCCCCACCCCCACCCCCACCCTCTGGATGGGGCAGTATTTCATTTTGAACTCTAAGATAAAAATTTTTCTCAGGAGACCTAAAAAGTGTATATGGATATATAAAAAGTGTTTTATCAGGCATAGCCTTTAAAAGAAATATTATTACATGAGTTTTTATTGAATTGTGCCCACTGCCATGCTCTGATGTACTGTATGTCAGCATTTGACTGTACTTTAAATGCATAGCTGTCAACTCTCCTGCATTTGGCGGGAGTTTCAAGATTTTCAATCCTTTCTCCAGGTCTCACACATAACGGCTCGAATCTCCCGCTTTTTTAAAATTTTCAATCTTACAAAAGGAATTGTCGAAAGTTGTGCAAAGCAAAAATCATTGTTTGTAAATTCACAAAAATCCAGTTTATCAAAACACTGTATAAATAAGAAACGTATTATTGAAGAATACGCTGTCTTATCACTGTCTAGTCTCTGTCTGACTTTTGCTTTGGTGGGAAAACTTGTTTATCTGTCGTCAGCCAATCTTGGATAGCCTTAGCAGTTAGGATAGCTTGTAAAACAAGGAAAGCTCTAGAGGCAGTGCCTATCCCCTTCCTCCTTCACTCTTAAAACAAGCAGAGATTGCTACAATGAGATAAAACTGCAGGCATTCCATTCAAAATGAATTCAATCCATTTATGGTTGTACTTCTTCCATCCCTATAATCTCAAGATTTTAAAATTTTGAGGGTTGACAGCTATGTAAATGTGGCAACAAGTTGTTATGTTTAGGTGATGTCAATTTCCGACAGTGACGATGAAGTCAAAGAAGTAACAAGGTCAAGAAAAAAGAAAGCAAAAATTGAAGATTCAGGTTAGTGTGAAAATAGTTTTCAGAACAAGTTTTGACTGAGACATGGCAATTAATATTAATGTTAATTATCAAGGAATGTGGTTGGTGCAGTTGTTATAAAATATCTCTGTTTTCCAACCACATGGTCTGCAATTCGATCCCTGCAGTTTGCTGAGTTTTAATGCTTGTGTGAACTTCTTTTCTGACTCAGCCAACTCAGCTTTCTATTCTTCTGCGCGTAGGTAAATGAGTTACCGTTGTTTACTGAGAGCTAACCTGTTTTTGCTTAGTGTCCTGTCCAGACACATTCGTCTATTTTTAAAACATTATAGGAGGGTTATTGCTAAACGCTGGCTGCCAGCGAAATTCGCCGGCTGAGAAAGTGGTAATTGCTGTCTGGATTTGGCTGTCCGTCACTTGGGAGAGGGCAACAAACCGTTTTTTTTGGCCGTTTTTAACCGGCTCAAATGAAATGCCAACCGCCAGACAATTCTCTTAGTGACAACCTTGCTATATAAATTGGAGATAGGTACCTATCCCATTTGGCTTGTTAAGGACAATATTTTTTTCTGTACAGACTGGAATATAAACTATAATGCATGTACATGAAATACAAAAATTAAATACTCAACTAATAAATCAAACATCTATTACATAGTTTCATTATTCACTAGAAAAATTATATTTTTTTAATTTTAAGAATTGTTTTCCTTATGTTAGATTCTGAAGAGGAACCTTTACCATCTAGAATAAGGTATAGTTTAATGTTCAATGTTTTATCATAATTATACATTTAACTGTTCAGATACAATATACTTTAATACATTTCCTGTAGTATAACATTTTGATCATGAATTAACCCATTCAGTTCCAGTTATATTGTTAAGATCCAGGGGCTTCAATAAAATTTGGTTCAGGGGTGCATCTGCATTTGTCCAGGGCATGCTCACCTAGAAAATTTTTGAAATTCATGATTTGATGCATCAGTTATGAATCAGATAAATTAGTTTTACAACACAAATTTATAATGTCAAGTTGTTAAAAGTAGCCAGGCAAACTCATTTTAAGTAACAGCCAGTCAATTTGCCCAGTGCCCAGCCCTTAATGAAACTCCTGAAGATCTCGCAACTTGACCTCATTCTTTTGTTTAAACAAGTTGGAGATAATTTTACTTCTAATCAATCTTCTTCTTTCTTTGATCAATGCTCAATTTCTCATTACCTTTAATCTTTCCATTATACTATGTTCTTTAATTAACATATTCTTTTGTTTCATTTTTGTATTTATATTTGAAGTGCTATTAGATTTTGTAACTCTGATGAAGGTGTGAGCTATGGCAAAACATGTAAATTCTATATATGGATCTTCACTAAAAATTTAAATAATTTACTCCTTCTCTTTCCATTCTTCTGACCAATTGTCTTATCGTGTATGCTTTACTGTAATGAGAGGATGGGGGTTGATATCTGACTGGAACTGTAAGGTTTAACAATCTGGATGCACCTATACTTTATGGGGCCATGTTAATTCCATCCTTCAAGACTACCTTGTTCCTAAATACATGATATTAGCAATGTGCAACAATTAATACATAATTATTTATTTTTGTGTCTACTATGCATAAACAAACACAGAAAAAGTTTATTAACTTAATTTTTGCAACTGTTTATCAGTAAGTGATGACAATTGATAGTCATTCAGGCCAATTTTGACCAGTCACATGTCAAATTTCAACAAGTGCACTTAATAATATGCTTAATCTGTGTTGCCAAGTACTTGTTCAGACATTTAATTTTGACCAATCACAAGTGACATTGCTCAAAGGACTCATATACTACTTAAGCAGGTTTCTAGAATGTTCATTCATCAGCATCACTATCATCAGCATATTGTAACAGCAGCATTACCATCAGCAGCAGCACCGTTAGCAGAATTAACAACAGCATCACCATCACCTTCAACCCTATCATCAGCAACAGCATCATTAGCTTCATCAACAGCAACACCAGCATCATTGACAGCATCATTATCAGAATCAACAATATCAACAGCACTATTATAATCAGCATTAGCTTCATTAACAGCATCAGTATCACCATAAGCATCATCAGCAGTAGCATCAACATCAGCAACATCATCATCATCACCATTCTGACCTCACCATCAGCAATATCATCACCATCATTTGAATGGGCGAACATGGTTAGTGCAGTTTGGTAAGATCTCTGCTTCCAACCACAAGGTCCCCAGTTCAGTCCAAGAAGTTTGCTGAGATTCGAATATTTGTGTGACCTTCTTTTCCACCTAAGCCAACTCAGCTTTCCATCCTCCCGGGGTAGGTAAATGAGTACCAATGTCTGCTGGGAGCTAACCTATGATGGATTAGTGTCCTGTCCAGGGGGAGTCAAAGACTCTCATCCACTTAACACTACAGAAATCAGTGATAAGCGCTGGCTTCATGGGCCACTAGGCTCATAAAAGGGTTTAGCTCAGGATTTAAATAACATTCCTAGTTTCCTACTCTTAGGTTTGGACATGATGTGGGCTTCACTTATCTGTTTTCTATCCCTTGACATATCTTGCCTAATATTTAACTTTGTCTTTTCTTCTTCCAATTAATTTTGATCGAGGTCTTCTTTTGCTTACTGGGCATTTATCTCGCTACTCTAGCTCATAAATATATGCTATTCTTGTTACATGGGTTTGATGAATGCTTCTAAATCTCATTCACTGCTGCATATAGCTTTTGGAGGCAAAATGTTGTTCACTGACTTAAGCTGATGTTACACGAGGCAATTTTTTGTGCAACTTGTCTCGCGACGCCATTGCAAAACGAGTTGCACGAGCCATTGCAGGGTGTAACACCCCGTGCAATGGCTAAAATTGTTGCGAGACAAGTTGCAGACATCATTGCCGAAAGTAAAATCCTGTTCTACTTTTCGCAATGATTTTAGTTACAAAATTCAAGTTGCAGGAGCCATTGCGCCGTGTAACACCCCCTTTGCAACTTGTCTCGCAATGGCGTTGCACAAAAAATTGCCTCGTGTAACAGCTTTAGACTCAGTTCCATGTGTACGTTGATCAATTAGGGTTTAACCACCTTGTGATTAGGTTTTGCTGCCAAGCTTTGTTGTCTTTTTCTCTGCAATCAACCAAATGCAAAGAGATTATTGAAAACATGATATGGAAGACAGCTTTTTCAAAAAGTCTTTAAAAAGAGTTTGTCCTAGGAGGAAAAAGAAAGCACTCAATTCTTTGCTCAATGAATCTAAGAATGCTAACAAACACATCAAACTCTCTGCAATCGGCCACTACAAAAAACACCATAATACTTTTTGCTTGTATACCCAAAATTTTGCATACGTATTGTTTCCAGTTTCTCTTGGGACTGACAATGATCCCAAGTGGAACTGGAAACAATGCTTATGCAAATCTTTGGGTAGACAAGCAAAAAGTATTATGGTATTTTTTGTAGTAGCCAATTTACAGTTGAACAAACACACCTACATAGTTCCCGATTACTACTAGTCTCTAGTCATTTTACATCACATCTGTGTTCAAGGTTGTCCACATCTTCTTCATTGGAAATTTTTCCCTGCCATCTTACCAGGATTTAAAATTACCTGCTTACTCTTGACTTCTATATCAACAATCAACATGTTATAGTCACAATTAGTTAGTACTGGTACTTATATGATAATATTACATTCAATGATTTTAGGAAACTTTCAGAGGAAAAAAAAGCCAAGATTAGAAAAGAAAAGAAATCAAGTATTAAGGATTCAGGTTTTTATCCATTCCTTTTCTTCTTTTAACAAAAAATACAAAAATTAGTTTATCATAGGTGTAGAATTTTGGTGGGCTGTCAAATATCTTATCACTTATAAAATATCATACATGACTGATCTGAGAATATCACACTTGACTGATTTAACTTGTGAATATCATACCTGACTGATCTAATTTTTGAATATCATACCTGACTGATCTAATTTTTTGAATATCATACCTGACTGATCTAATTTTTGATTATCATACCTGACTGATCTAATTTTTGATTGTCATACCTGACTGATCTAATTTTTGAATATCATACCTGACTGATCTAGTTTTTTGAATATCATACCTGACTGATCTAATTTTTGAATATCATAGCTGACTGATCTAATTTTTGAATATCATACCTGACTGATCTAATTTTTGAATATCATACCTGACTGATCTAATTTTTTGAATATCATAGCTGACTGATCTAATTTTTTGAATATCATAGCTGACTGATCTAATTTTTGAATATCATACCTGACTGATCTAATTTTTTGAATATCATACGTGGCTGATCTAATTTTTGAATATCATACCTGACTGATCTAGTTTTTTGAATATCATACCTGACTGATCTAATTTTTGAATATCATAGCTGACTGATCTAATTTTTGAATATCATACCTGACTGATCTAATTTTTGAATATCATACCTGACTGATCTAATTTTTTGAATATCATAGCTGACTGATCTAATTTTTTGAATATCATAGCTGACTGATCTAATTTTTGAATATCATACCTGACTGATCTAATTTTTTGAATATCATACGTGGCTGATCTAATTTTTGAATATCATACCTGCCTGATCTAATTTTTTGAATATCATACCTGACTGATCTAATTTTTTGAATATCATAGCTGACTGATCTAATTTTTTGAATATCATACCTGACTGATCTAATTTTTTGAATATCATACCTGACTGATCTAATTTTTTGAATATCAGACCTGACTGATCTAATTTTTTGAATATCATACCTGACTGATCTAATTTTTGAATTTTATACCTAAATGATGTAACTTTGAGTGTACCTGACTAATCTAGCTTTTGAATATCATACCTGACTGATCTAATTTTTGAATTTTAATAATACCTAAATGATGAATATCTCATCCAGCTGATCTAACTTTTGATTTGGGAAAGACTATTGAAGTACATACGGTCAGTTGTAGTGCACACAATTAACTTTGTTTAATCTAGCTTAGAGCACATTTTTGACTCAATCAAATGGTAGATGAGGAAGAGGTGCTACCAAGCTCAGTAAAGAAGGCAATTGAAGAGTCAGAGAAGAAGAAACAGCTGAAAAGCAAGGGAATTTCAAGGTTTGCACCATGTTCTATTGTGTATTCTTGTTTATTATCAAGCCGCAAGGTGAATAGCAATTTCTGAGAGCTCTGAGTGGTTCACCAAGTGCTGAATAGTTTACACTTTACACCTCAGTCACTATCACTAATCCAATTTTGATCCGGGTTTATCCCTTAAACAGGGTTGGCCAGATTTACCCGCTCTTCATGTCGCTCAATTCATTGAATCCTCCTTCTTTAAGCCAACACTCTTGCTCTCCTTCTCCACAGTTTGCACTTTCCATGTCTTCATCAGTCGTCCTTCTTTGCTCTTCCCCTTCACTTCAAACTCCAGTGCTTCTCTCAAAACATGACCATCATCCCTCCTTAACACTTGCCCATACTATGAAAAATTCTGTTGTGCTCTACATAATAACTTTCGCATTAGTTAGATGAGTGTGAAACTTGTATTTGAGCAGACTTTAATTACAATTTTTTAAAGTGACGGACGTGGTTGGCGCAGTTGGTAAGATCTCTGCTTTCCAACCACATGGTCCCAAGTTCGAACCCGGCACTTTGCTGAGACTCGAATATTTGTGTGTCCTTCTTTTCTGCCTAAGCCAACTCTGCTTTCCATCCTTCCGGGGTAGGTAAATGAGTACCAGCATCTGCTGGGATCTAACCTGCGATGGATTAGTGTCCTGTCCAGGGGGAGTCAAAGGCTCTCATCCGCTTAACACTACAGAAATCGGAGATAAGCACCAGCTCCATGGGCCACTTGGCTCGAAAGCATTTAGCTTTTTTTTAAAGTATATTATTTAATTCGTTTATAGTTATAAACTTTGTTTATATTCAAGAAAAGATCCTTTAAAATCTACTAAGACCTCCAGTAATTGTTGAGCTTGCAGTGAAGCCTTTTAACTGTACTGTACACAATTGCACGTGATGCAGTGTTGACACTACAATTGTCCTTCTCTGTTAGCTGAAAGATAGTAGAACTCTTTAAAGCTTGTGTGATTATTCATGCATATTGAAAGCCAATTGCACAAGATTAATTTAGATTACTTTTTCCTTATAGCATATTTCTAACGATTCATGCTTGTGTCTTGAGAGTTACACGTTGATTATACTGTGCATACACATTTATAATAATAATAATAATAATAATAATAATAATAATAATACTTTATTTAACATCATTTTGCAAAGAAAGTGGTTGCCCATTCTTCCTAGCCAAAGGCTAATGTTTAATCACTCGCCGGCTCAGATCTTGGCATGAAAGTTCGAATTTGCAGAGGGAGGAAAACTGGGAGTACCCAGAGAAAAACCCTCAGCCCACATGCCGAGCCCAAGAGTCGATCCTGGGTCGTAGACGTGGGAGGCATGTCTGACAGGGCTCGTCCAAGTCCTTAAAAACCTTAAAAGTCCTTATGTTTCACTTTCCCAAATTTGAGGCCTCAAAAGTCTTTAAATGTTACAAAAATCAGTCATGGTCCTTAAAAAGTCCTTAAATTGTTTCTTTTTCACTGAAGTAGGCATTTTGTTTAAATCACGGGTCATGTACTTAGCTTACAAATAAAGTGTAAAAAGTGCACAGTAATGGTTCAGTCTGCTTACGTAATGCCAAATCAAACCTTTGTTGTTCTATTGACTTTAGTTTCAGGTCTGTGATTAACATCAACTAAAACGTGCCTATAAACTACAATATAACTGTGTCAAGGAAAATCAATATCGTAAAAAGTCTTGTTATAGGTCAGTTCTGGTGGTTGATGTCCAAAGGCTTAGCTCCTCAAGAACCAATAATCTTACCTTAGTAAGTCATTAAATTTTGCTTTGAGAACAGCAGACGAACCCTGGACTGATGACCATTGTGCCTACCTAATTCCAATTATAAACTTGTTTTCTCTGGGTCTTGTATATAAGATAAATTAATTAAAAATTAATTATAAAATAGATTAATAAATTTAAAAAAAAAATTTTTAATTTGTTCTTAAAATTAATATATATCATGATTTCAGTGGTTTTAGCTCGATTTGCCGAATGTTGTAGGTTAATATTATTCCTTTATAGAAAGTACTTTTTCTTCTGAACACTGAATGAACTTTAGTTTGTTTCACTGAAATTCCATTATATCCTTGTGGTCTTAGAATGGGTTAATACTGTATTTAGAAATACTCGATCTTTCACTGAAATTCCATTATATCCTAAGGCTTGTAGTCTTAGAATGGGTTAATATCTAGAAGTACTCGATCTTTCACTGAAATTCCATTATATCCATGTGGTCTTAGAATGGGTTAATATCTAGAAATACTTGATTCTTTAAAGGGAGTGAATGTTGTTCATTTTTTACTTCCTAGTTCAAAAAAAGATATTACCAAAAGCCCAGGCAAGAGCAAATTATCACCAGCGAAAATAATCATTGGAGATGAAACCAAAAAACAGAGACACGTGGTTAACGCAGATGAATTCTTTGGTTCAGCTCCTATTGAGAGAACGGAGAGAAAATCTTTTGCAGTTAAACGAAAACAGGTGAGATAATGGCAAAAGAAAATAATCATCATATCAACAGTCAACTCCCGCCCTGTGAACATACCCGCTATTACGGACACCTCGCTGTTACGGACAAAAGAAAAATCCCCGGCTGAAGCCATAAAGAAACAATTCTATGAAAACAGCTGTGGCTATAACGGACACTCGCTATTACAGACAAACGGACACTTCGCTTTGTCCCAAACTAAAATTATCATTGTTTTTACCTGGTAATAACAGACACTTTCGACATGTTTTGAAAATTGGTGCCACATCATGTATTTAGCAAAATAATAGTAAGCTGTTACGGACTCTTGCTATTACGGACATAAACTTACGGTTCCCAGTATGTCAACTATATCGGGAGTTGACTGTAGTTAAAGCATTCGGAATGTTAAAGAAAGGAATCAGCTATTGTATTGACCAATAATGGCAAATGTAAACAATCTCCTGGGATGCAAAAGTATGTGCTAGACTTCAAAACGAAACAAAATTAACAAGAAAAGTGTGGTGTTTTGTTAACTACTTCCAGTTAACAGAGGAGTAATAATAATAATAATAATAATAATAATAATAATAACAACAACAATAATAATAATGGAAACTTTATTTTCTTTTTTTAAAATACAGTTGTAAATCTCAGTCACTACGTATAGGCAATAAACAACTGGCTACTTGAATCGTTACATGAGTAATAGTAATATCAATGTATATTTTATA